>CABFVX010003579.1:0-82436 GCA_902151425.1 Timema shepardi | reverse complement strand
TTTTTTTCTAATATAACGTAAAAAATCTACAACAGGTGATGGAAAATATAACACAGGCCAAATTTATCTAATTCACAAGATAGTGTTTTTAAATTACTAATACATTTTTTATTTTGAGAAAATTATTCTTATTCAATTATTATTATCCCCTGTTCGGGTTTAACGTAATTGCTCTAATGGTGTAGGGATTAGGAAAGAAGTATTTAGAGGGAATCTGCCCACATTTTTATGGAAGGAGAGTGGGAAATCATTTACGGAAAACCACCCTCCATACACCCGACCGGTATTGAAACCTCGATCTCCCCCGATCGGATGTACTGAGACTGGATTTTCCTACATGGTTGTTCATGTTCACTCTCTGCGCAAATGTGAGTTCACTTCCTCTAAATTCAACCTTCTTCTTCCCTGACCCATTAGTGTAATTATTACATAAGCGTGTAAACCGAATGAGTAGTAATACATGGTGCTAAAATAAATAATAAAAACACAAGATACACTAAAGTACGAACCAAGATTATTTCTAACTGTTGACTTCATAAAGTTCATTATTACAGGACATTGAATGACATGGATGTCGAAATACTTTTGACTTTAAAAAACTTATAACACGTTTGGAAATGTTTTACTTTGTTTATTTTTATTTTTTGTCATCGTGCCACCCAAACCGTGTAAGCGTGTCACCCAGTGACACGCATGTCGTAGATTTGCCATCCCCGCCTTAGACTATGCGGCCACTGAAGTGGGTCCTTTTCTACGTTGTGTATGATGATGTATCATCATCAACTGTTTCCAGCCTATGACCGGATCAGTTTAGTAAAATACTTCCATCTTCTTCTAGACTTCCACCATTCTTCCTCGTTTAATTGCTTCCATTCTTCTCCTCCCATCTGCACACTTTCGCTTATCTGCTCCTCCCATCTCTTTCTTGGCCTCCTTTGCAGTTTTATTTCTACATACCTTATTTCCATATTCTTCTTTGGCAATCTCTCTTTCTCCACTTTCATTACATACACATAACAATTATTATTATTATTATTATTATTATTATTATTATAATTATTAGCACCGCGTCTTACTACCCGTTCGGGTTATATGCACTTACGCTAATGTGTAATGGTAGTGTGATTGTGAGATGAAATGGAGGACCTACAGTTTAACGTGGAATCCGAACCACGGTGGACGCCTGGCATTCCCCACATTCACAAGTTGTGATTAATACACGTCTTGTCAGAGGTGAAGGAAGGGTTTGGCAATCAGATAAATATGTGCCGGGACCGAGGATTGAACCCCGGACCACCAGCACAGAAGTCCGACACCTTACCCCTAGACCACCAGGTCAGCCCACATAATAATTAATTAATTGATTTAAAACAAACTTATTGCGCACATATTCCTTCAAACTTCAGATACGGCAGTATGGAAGCACTAATGTTTGATAAATGGGCAATTTTGCGTGTGTTTGGTGCTGAATTGCCATAAAGATTTTGGCTAGATACGTTTATTTATGTTGCTATAATATTTTTAAAGAAATACATTTTGAAATCATTTAAAATGCTTTATTATACAATTGAACCAAATTTTTTTTAAAAATATTGAAACAAACTAAAATGTTTAGAAATACTGGAATAGGACTGTGCAATTTAGAAAATTAAAAAATATATATTTAAGATAAGATAAAATGAAAATTTATAAAGAAAAAAATGCCTGCTCTAATCTTTTGAAACAATATTTTATTGCCCTCTTCGGTGGCCACATAGTCTAAGGCGCTACTCTCGAGTTAGACTAGACTCCCGAAGACGGGAAGATTAAGGTTCGAATCTCGGTAGGATGAACTGAGGTGGTTTTTTTTCAAAATTGTTTTCCACTCTCCCTCCACGCAAATTTTGGTGCTTTTCCTCTAAATATAGCCTTCTTAATCCCTGAAACCATTGACGTAATTAGTACATATTCGCATATCCCTAACGGGTAGTAGGATGCCGTGTTAAAAAAAAATCTTTACAAAAAAGATGTTAATAAAAACTACCAAGAAAAATAATTACTCCGCTTAGTATTGAACCCTGCTCCCCCTGCCCCCATGTAGAGAGTGGAGCGCCCTCCCCCAGAAAACTAGGACGACCTTGCCCCAGTATCGCTTGCAGTAACAAGACCTCACTTCCACTGCAGTAAACTGCCCTCTCATCCCTTCATCCTCCCTCAACCCCTGTTCTGAGTGGCTGGGCCTCCCTTTAACCCCCCACTCCTCCGTCTCGTCCCCCAGACAGTTCTCCCAGGGGCTGCGGCCCAAACTCATACGTATCGCATGGCATCCACCCCACCCCCCTTTCCCCGGGGTGAGCAGTCGGTGTAACTCCATGAGCTCCCCCTTAATACGAGTGATAGGAGGGGTGGGGAAGGGGGGGCAGGGTAGAAGCAACTCACGGCGTCGTTTGATGCCCGTAGAGAGGAGTGTTGGTAATTAGTATCCAGCAAACCCTAGTGTTTAGAGTGCTCCTCTTACCACTAGGATCTTCACTAATAAATCTCAGTCTAAACATACGTGACCGGGTCTAATCTTTGGGGACCTCAATAATAGACTAAACCCTGTTTCAGGTGAACAGGACCTTTTATTTGAAGAGTACAAGGGAAAAAGGGGGGGGGGGTGATCATACTACATACATTTTCCAGCACAACAACCTATATTATCTCAAACCCCAAAGACCCCAGCAAATACATTTTTTTATTAATTTACATATAAAAAAAACTCTTTTAACCATGATCCAAATGCATTAGAAAGTTCTCATGATTGTCTAACAGATGACAGCACTAGATAAATTTGGATTAGAATTAGACTTACCCCCCTTTTTTCCCCTGTATCCTCAATATAGTTCTTGAAATAATTTGTTATATAATTTATATGTTATTTAAGCCGGCACCTTATCTCAGTTGGTAGCGTGTTTGTTTCTGCTGAGCTAAGGGTCCCGGGTTTGATTCCCGGTATGGTCGAAAAATTTATCATTGGTGAAATGAGGGTTTACGTTGATAAATTAAAGGCCAGAAACTGAATGTTGTGCCTGTCCTTGTCTTAAGTTAGATTATAAGGCGTACGAAGCTACTACAAGCCCAGCAGGCCGGTAATGGAAAATATATGGCTTGAATGGAAAACTGACTCAAGCCACATGCTGGAAACAGTAATGGATGTAAATAACATGATATTTAACTAATTAATGTGGTCTAGGGGTAAGGTGTCAGACGTCTGTGCTGGAGGTCCGGGGTTCAATCCTCGGTCCCGGCACAGACTTATCTGATTGCCAAACCCTTCATTCATCTCTGACAAGACGTGTATTAATCACAACTTGTGAATGTGTGGAATGCCAGGCCTCCACTGTGGTTCGGATCCCACGTTAAACTGTAGGTCCTCCATTTCATCTCACAATCACCCTACCATTACACATTAGCGTAAGTGCGTATAACCCGAACGGGTAGTAAGACGTGGTGATAATAATAATAACTAATGAATATATGCAGTACAATTTTTATAGGAAGACCATAGTAAATTATTATTATTGTCAGGTGTTCTGTCTTACGACAGGTCCATTCCTTTTGTCAATGAACCCAGACCGCCAACGCGCCCTGTACTCTGCCTCCTCCTTGAACTCCTATAATTTTCTTCTTTCCTTCAAGTCAACTACCACACAATAATTTCCCTGAAAACGTCTTTGTTAAGGGAACAAAACCAATGATGGCTCTTCCTAGGATTTAAAAAAATTTAATGAGGTAAACCAGTCCCCCCTTCGGATCTCCAGGCGGGGACTACTTCAGGAGGAACGATCAACAAAGAACAATTTTAGAATACACAAAATGATAATTTTTTCGAACAACATTGATAACATGTGTTAATGAACACCTATATCTGAAGTGACACATGTGTTAGTGAACACCTATGTCTGGAGTGACACATGTCTCAGTGAACACCTCTGTCTGAAGTGACACATGTGTTAATGAACTCCTCTATCTGAAGTGGCACATGTCCAGTGAACACCTCTGTCTGAAGTGACACATGTCTTAGTGAACACCTATGTATGGAGTGACACATGTATCAGTGAACACCTATGTCTGAAGTGACACATGTCTCGGTGAACACCTCTGTCTGAAGTGGCACATGTGTTAATGAACACCTCTGTCTGAAGTGACACATGTGTTAATGAACACCTCTGTCTGAAGTGACACGTGTATTAATGAACACCTATGTCTGAAGTGTCATTGTCTCAATGAACACCTCTGTCTGAAGTGACACATGTTTCAATGAACACCTCTGTCTGAAGTGACACTTGTCTCAATGAACACCTCTGTCTGAAGATACCCAGAACTTTGTCCGCAGCGCCACTAGCGTGCCAATGGACTATTTTCGTGTGACGAAGGTTCGCGAGGTCGTTGTTCGACTTTTAGCCGCGCCCATGTCACCTTGTCGTGACAATGTTCTCTGCACACTCTATTTAGAGCAGCGAGCTGTCCGCCAAAAGTATGCACCCCTTCATTTCTAGTGGACTCACCTTCAACTAGTTGTGTTTATTTTGGCTAGTTTGCGTGAATTTGCGGAACGGACTGATTATATCACCATTCAACTTGTTAAATAACTTAAATCTAGAACATGAACAACACCCAGNCCCCCAGTCCCCCCCCTCCCCCCCCCCCCTCACCCTTAGCTGTAAATTTACCACTGCACGATAAATTTGTTTCGGTCATGGCGGGAATCGAATGTGGAACCCTGGCTGATTAGGCAGACGGGCTAACGACTGAGCTTAGATGTCGGATGTGAAGACTGGATTATACAAGATTTTTTTTATCACCTGGTGTAAGAATGAGGAAGGGAGTATTTTAGAGGTAATCTACCCGCATTTGCGTGGAAAGAGAGTGGGAAACCATTTAGGGAAAACCTCCTTCAGTAGACCCAGCCGGTATTTGTAGACCTACCCCGATCTACCCGTCTACAGGCATGTTGGTGACCTGGCGGTCTAGGGGTAAGGTGTCAGACTTCTATGCTGGCGGCCGGGGTTCAATCCCCGCTCCCGGCAAAGATTTATCTGATTACCAAATCCTTCCTTCACCTCTGACAAGACATTTTGTGAATGTGGAGAATGTCAGGCCTCCACCGTGGTTCGGATTCCACGTTAAACTGTAGGTCCTCCATTTCATCTCACAATCACCCTACCATTATACATTAGCGTAAGTGCGTATAACCCGAACGGGTAGTAAGATGCGGTGCTAATAATAATAATAATAATAATAATAATAATAATACAGGCATGTTCATGGTCGGTGGGAGGGGAGAGGGTGGGGGGTAAACTAGACCCTCCTTCATACACCACTTTCCACTTCGGGCACGTTCGTTATATTTGTCTTCGTTCCGGTACTTTTGATCAATTAGGGTAGATATTTGGGTAGCCCGGACGGGTAGTAAGACTCACGGAGGACTGGGGTATATTTCTTCTCCAAAACTGTTCAGTATTCACTAGATCGCAGTATCCTCCCGGCCCAAGGATTGTAAAGAAAATATCTCCTCCACTCGTGTCCCAAGCCCACTTATGAGCCAATAAAGACGGTGGATATCGCGTCGCGTTGTTCTTCTGTTGTTGCCGGCTCTCTCTCTCTCTCTTTCTCTCCGTGAACCTTGTAAATAGCCCGGGATGGGAATGAATTATTCATGGGGGTTTGCGGTGGCGTTTTAGACTCCAAACTTGACCTAGATAACGCGGCGAGAGGAACAAAAAACTCGTCAAGAAACTACTCTTCTTGCCGTTGTTGTTAAACAATGCGGTTGTGTCTTTAGAGCCAGTTGAGGGTGACAGCTCTTATTTGCAGGTCGCCACGAAAGAAGATCATATGGCGGTTTATATTTTAACATTTTGTCTTGACAAGGACTCAAGACGCAAAAATAGTTGAGAAGAAATTCATAAACTCCGGAAACCGAGTGGGTTGATAACGTTACTGGGTGGAGCTGTTCGGTTGTGGGGGGTGGTGGTGGGGGTGAGGTGGGGCGGGGCGGGGGTAGGGAATGACCCTAGAAACGGGACGATTCCTCATTGGTAAGAGCATTGGCGTACAAAGCCAAAGGTCCCGAGTTCGATTTCCGTGTCCAGGCGTCATTTTTCAATTTAAGGAATAAAGCTATATTTCTGACAAGTAATGCAACCTCCACCCGAGATATGTCACGACCCTCAAGATGGAAACTACTGGTTTAAACTGCACTTATGATATGTTCTCATTACTCATTAAACACTCCTTGGATAGATTTAAACTGAAATGCATTCCCATGTGAGGTAGGTAGAGCAGAGGCATTGTGTGATTGGTCGAATGGGTACCAATTGGGGGATAACATATCCCAGGTACAGTTTTATTGTGTTTACATTTGGAGCATCACGCTGCTTGGAGTAGAAACTTGGACTCTTAGTAAGAAGGAAAATAAATACTTGGAGAGCTTTGAAATGAGGTGCTGAAGAAGACTTGAGGAGATCAGGTGGACCAACAGGGTGACAAATAAACAAGTACTAAGAGGAGTGGGCGATAAGAGAACAATCTTGGATGTGATTCTTCAGTGCAAAGCAAACTGGATCAGACACATCCGTAGGAGGAGCTGTATTCTGCACGGCATCATAGAAGGAAAGGTTGAAGGAAAGAGGAGCTTAGGAAGGAGGAGTCAAATATTGTATGACTTGAAGGAAAGAAGAAAATTCTGGGAGCTGATGGAGGAGGCAGAGGACAGGGTGCATTGGCGGTCTAAGTTCACTGACAAAAGGAATAGGACCTGTCATGAAACACAACACCTGATAATAATAAATTGGTTGATCACTAAGACCTAAATTCCCGGTAAACGAAAGATTAGCACCGTGTCTTACTACCCGTTCGGTTTGTACGCACTTACGCCAATGTGTGATGGTAGGGTGATTGTGAGATGAAATGGAGGACCTACAGCTTAACGTGGAATCCGAACCACGCTGGAGGCCTGGCATTCCCCACATTCACAAGATATCTTGTCAGAGGTGAAGGAAGGGTTTGGCAATCAGATAAATCTGTGCCGGGACCTAGGATTGAGCCCCGGACCCCCAGTATGGAAGTCTGACACCTTACCCCCTAGACCACCATGTCACCTTCCACGCAAATAAATGTATATATCCTCTGTCTATTCTACAAGTGATGGTGAGCTGGTAGTCTAGGGGTAGGGGATAAGGTGTCAGACTTCCATGCTGGGGGTCCGGGATTCAATCCTTGGTCCCAGCGCAGATTTATCTGATTATCAAACCCTTCCTTCACCTCTGACAAGAAGTGTATTAATCACAACTCGTGAATGTGTGGAATGTCAGGCCTCCCCCTTGGTTCGGATTCCACGTTAAACTGTTAGGTCCTCCATTTCATCTCACAATCACCCTACCATTACACATTAGCGTAAATGCGTATAACCCGAACGGGTAGTAAGACGCGGTAATAATAATATTTAAGCTTATAACACTAATCGGCAGTAAGATGCGGTGCTGCTAATAATAATAATAATAATAATAATAATAATAATAATAATTTAAACACTATGATATGAGCGCTTGGAAGTTATCAAGGGTCTCAAAAGACAAAAATTGAGGTCAAACCCTGCAAAACGTTTAGACTAGCTCTGCTACCAATGGCAACTCTTCACGACATGACAGGGACGACACGCGTAATAGTGACTAGAGTGAAAACGTTATTAGAAGTGATTGTGGTGATATTGTTTTTCTTTCGTCAGAAATTCTAATAAATACGGCCGAATTTATAGTTGGCTTGAAGTAAAAAAAAAAGCGCGCTCTAATTAGCAGACACACGCTGTTGCCAATAAATGGGGTGAGGTTCTATAACAGTGAGTCAGTAAGTTAAAACGCGTCACATTTAGTAGGGTCGACATAGAAAGAACCTTTAAAAAAACAAGGTTATAATAGGATTTTGGTCGGAAGAAACTTTTAGAAAAATAAATGGTACGGAACTCCGCACGGACTTTCTCGCTCTATTGTTTGAAAATGGAGATATTTACTTAAAACTCGTATTATATGTGAAATCAAATAATATACACTAGCAAACCCAAGCATAAATTGCACTATACTTATGTAAAACTTTTTTTTTAGTCATGGTTTTAATTTTATAATTTTGTTTTTTAAAGAATTAATGTCCTCATTTGTATGTTTGGACCGATAAAAAAAAAGATCAATGTTGAGTCCATAAGGGTCAACACTTTGTATTAAAATCTCAACTTCCGGTTAAAATTTTCGACATTTTATCAGGTGTTGCAAATCTTCATGCCATCGCATTGCTATTAAATTCCTCATTTATAAATTTTGACCAATAAAAAAGTGTAAATATTGACTATTGAGTCTAAAATGGATATAGATCATTGTTGTACAAACATTTCTCCTAAGAGGTTTAAATAAAAACAACATATCGACTTTTTCTCTTTTTGCCCTTCAGTAAACTACCATTAATTTTAGTGTTAGATATCCAATTCCAAAAACCCCTCGGGGAAACCCTATGAAAACCCTAGATACCAAGTTTTAGCCCGATCGGTAAAATAGTTTGGCTCTAATTGGTTTGAGGTACAGACAGACAGACAGACGGAAAGTCTAAACCCACTTTTTTGGACTCAGGGGGTCATGAAACGTCAAAATTCATCAAAATCTTGAGTTCGATTTGATTGACGATCACTATACTTTCTCTACCTGTAAAATAGCGAGAAGGTCAACAGAGAAATAACCTTAAAAAAAGCAATGTTATAGTTGGATTTTGGCAGGAAATAACGTAAAATAATATTTTTTTTACGGTCAACATTGATAACATTTTTCTAAATAATTATTACTATTGTTATTTTATATGTATTGATAATATCTATCAAAAGTGACAGCTGTAGATCACATGACTTGACGTATGAATACGTGAAAGAATATCTAGTAGCTTTCCTAACAGCCGCGTCGGTGACCGCATAGCCTAAGATGTCACTTTTCTAGGGTTCGATCCCAGTTGAGTATACTTAGGAGTTTTTTTTCCTAAATAGTTTTCCACTTTCCTTCCACGTAGATATGGGTACATTGTCTCTAAATCCAACCTTCCTCTTCCCTAACACATTATACATACATAAGTGTACAACCCAAATGGGTAGTAAGGCGCAATGCTAACATAAAAACCTTTTCTTTCAGATAAGGCCATTTATATGAAAATTGGGTGACCTGGCAGTCTAGGGGTAAGGTGTCAGACTTCTGTGCTGGCGGCCGGGGTTCAATCCCAGTTCCCGGCACAGATTTATCTGATTACTAAACCCTTCCTTCACCTCTGACAAGACATCTTGTGAATGTGGGGAATGCCATGCCTCCCCCGTGGTTCGGATTCCACGTTAAACTGTAGGTCCTCCATTTCATCTCACAACCACCCTACCATTACATATTAGCGTAAGTGCGTATAACCCGAACGGGTAGTAAAACGCGGTGCTAATAATAATAATAATAATAATAATAATATATGAAAATTAGATATTTTAGGCAACCCTAAATTAGATTAAAGTAGATAAAATTAAGAACAACGGAACGACTAGTGCTTCGATGAATTCTTAAGAGTCATCGGGAGTTAAATATGTAACTGTCCCAATGAAAATACAGGCCTATCTGTGGGAAGGGATATTTCAATAACTATGATACCAATTCACTAGCGGTTTTCTTTCTTTTTCTTCTTCTATATTTATAGACATTATTATTATTATTAATAATAATAATAATAATTGATTAAATATTTATTTGCTAGCTGTCAGTTAAAATTAACATAATAAGTTTTACGCTAAATGTTGAAGTTAATTTCTCGTGTTCTTCACCGATTGATTTGGTGTGGATAGTTTTTATTTTAGCGCAGTGTCTTACTACCCGTTCAGGTTATACACTTTTATACTGATTAAACTAATCGTTTTAGGAATGTGGAAGGTTATATTTGGAGGAAGTGCATCCGCATTTTCGTGGCGGAAGTGTGACAAACTAATTTGGAAAAGCCACCCTCAGTACACCCGACTGAGATTCGAACCTCGATCTCCTCGTTATCGGCAGTCCAGTCTAGTTCGAGAGTAGCGCGTTAGACCATGCGGACACTGAAGAAAGTTTGTGTGGATAGTTCCCCCACCTTCCCCTTATCGAAAATAAATCCACCAAACAGTAATAACTTAAACTACTAGTGCTTTTATGTACTATGGCAAACTTGATAACTAAAATTCTGTTTAGAAATCAACTCTCACCGAATCCCATTATGTTTTTTTTAATCCTCCACAACCAAGTGGGTGACGCTTGATTTAACTTTATCGTCACCCACTTCGGTGACCGCATGGTCTAATGCGCTACTATCACAGTAGACTAGATTGCCGATGACGGGGAGATTGAGGTTCGAATCTCGGTCGGGTGTGCTGAGGGTAGTTTTTCCAAAATGGTTTGTCACGCTCCCGCCACGCAAATTAGAGTAATTAGTATGTAACGTAAAACCCGAACGGGTAGTAAGACGCGGGGCTAAAAAAAAACCCAGCTTTATCTTCTCTCTTCTTCAAACAAGTCACGTGACTGGTGCGAATTTTTGGGATCGACCCGCCGTTGAAATATCAACAAATTTGTTTTCTTCTCGCTGATGGGGGAACGCGGGTTCAAACGCCATCAAAGTAGAGTGCTTCTAACCTCCGATCTTTTCCACTCTCTCTCTCTCTCTCTCTAGATGCCTCTGACGGAGAAGAGTCCCAGTTTCCTGAACGTGCTCGAAGTGGACGACCCCAAGCTGTGCGTGCTGATGCACCTCATGACGGCTCTGGAGCCTATAGAACCTATACTCGAGTCGCCCTTAGCTCGTCCGCTCAACCAACAGCGCATCGCGGCCAGTGATCTACTCAACGAGGTGGGCTCCGCCAAGACCGCCATGGAGGGCATGCTGTTGAGCAACATGGAGAAGAACGGTACGTAGGGGCCTTAAATACTGTCATTGTGACGTCACGGGTATATCATGTGTCATCTTAGTTTGTCCTTGTGACGTCACGGGTATATCATGTGTCATCTTAGTTTGTCCTTGTGACGTCACGGGTATATCATGTGTCCTCTTAGCTTGTCCTTGTGACGTCACGGGTATATCATGTGTCCTCTTAGCTTGTCCTTGTGACTTCACGGGTATATCATGTGTCATCTTAGTTTGTCCTTGTGACGTCACGGGTATATCACGTGTCCTCTTAGCTTGTCCTTGTGACGTCACGGGTATATCACGTGTCCTCTTAGCTTGTCCTTGTGACGTCACGGGTATATCATGTGTCCTCTTAGCTTGTCCTTGTGACGTCACGGGTATATCACGTGTCCTCTTAACTTGTCCTTGTGACCTCACGGGTATATCATGTGTCATCTTAGCTTGTTCTTGTGACGTCACGGGTATATCATGTGTCCTCTTAGCTTGTTCTTGTGACGTCTCTGATATACTGTATGCCATCATAGCTTGTTCTTATGACGTCACGGGTATTCTGTGTGTAATCTTAACTTGTCCTTATGACGTTACGGGTATTCTGTGTGTAATCTTAGCTTGTTCTTATGACGTTACGGGTATTCTGTGTGTAATCTTAGCTTGTTCTTATGACGTCACGGGTATACTGTGTGTCATCTTAGCTTGTCCTTATGACGTCACGGGTATTCTGTGTGTTAACTTAATTTGTCCTTGTAACGTCAAAGGTCAAGGTCAAGTGTGCCATCTTATCTAGTCCTTGTGACGTTATAGGTATACCGTGTCAGCTTGTAGCTCTGAAATGGTAATATTTAAACTTTTAAAATTCATTAATTAATAAGCCTGTATAATTCTATTTTTTCAATTTTAAACAAACATTTAATTTTCAAGTATCAAGTATCAAATAATCTTATTGCTCAATGGAGAGAAGACCAAGGACACAAGTTATTAACTTATTGTACTGAAAACTATGACTTGCTGTGTTTATTTTTCAAATAATATTATATATATATATTAATTCGTTTAAAACAACTTGTTTTAATTAATGTTGAAGGTTTAGACTAATTCATTGCAAATGAACTTCAGTTACAGCTATTTAAATTGATTTGAAAATAAAAACCCCGATGTTCTTCATCGGACGTCCGCCCCCTGCCCTCTAGCGGAGTTCCCGTTCATCTCGTACTACGTGATCAACAAGAGCCAGACGGACCCGGCGGACTTCTTCCGCAACCTGCGCGACGCGTCCCTGCGCAAGTTCGACCCGCGCAGCCTGCGCTACACGGCTGCGCACACGCTAGACCTGTTCAACGAGGTGGCCACGATCGCCAGGCCGCCCCTCGACCCCCGCTCCAAGAGACCGCACTCCCCCACCACCGGATACATCATATCCGTCTACAAGGTGTTCGAGGGCGACGACGGGGAGAAGTTTGAGAAGAACTGGCTCTACTGGACAGGTAGGCTCAGAAGGAGATGCACTCGCATTTGGCGTTAAAACAGACTGGATCAAGCCTAATGGAAATCCCACGCCCTCAATTTTTCTTTTTTACCGGCCAGGAAGGCTCAAAAAGAAATGCACTTGCATTTGGTGTTAAAAAGGAAATGGATGCACCACAGTGGAAACCCCTACTGCCCCCCTCTCCCCCGCCTCTTCCCCATTTCTATTGAAGAAGTCAGCTCACAACCCAACAAAAAATGAACCCGCATTTGGTGTTTAAAAAGAATATATAAGCCACCATGGAAACACCTAATCCCCACCAATTTTACTGGACAGGTCGGCTTACAGCTCAACAAAAAAATGGGATCACATTTGCTATGAAAGGAGGATGGATAGACAATAGTGAATAACTCACTAACCACCACCCCCCGCCTTCCCCCATTTATATTTGATAGGTTTGCTCGCAATTTAACAAAAAAATACACCAGTAATTGGTGTTAAAAAGAGTATGAATAAACCATGGTGGAAAATCACTCGCGATGTACTAA
This sequence comes from Timema shepardi, assembly GCA_902151425.1. Lineage (NCBI taxonomy): Eukaryota > Metazoa > Arthropoda > Insecta > Phasmatodea > Timematidae > Timema > Timema shepardi. The sequence goes on along the minus strand of CABFVX010003579.1, from coordinate 69,467 downwards.
ACAGGTTGGCTCAAACGTCAACAAAGGGAAGGGTTGAGAAGAAAAGAGCTATAATAAACGCATCCGCATTTGCTGTTAAAATAGGCTGTATAAACCAGTCACACGGAGTAATATCAACAACTCTTGAATATCTTATCACACAAATCACAACATGTGAACAGACTTTTTAAATAAAGATAAAATTACACAATGACCACATCACAGATATTCAAACATTATCAACGTTACTATGTTAAGAAAATTAAACTGGATCAATGTATTTTATTTATTGGGCAAAAAAAAAAAGCTTTTCGATTGTCCTTATGAGGCTGAGTATGAACGTGTTTCAGACCTACTGCTTCACAGATAAATTTTGGAAGCACCCGGGATCGGCGTTCAGCTCTGATGCAATATTTAATTCTATGATGCGTTATTTCAAAATAAAGTCAAAAGATTCCAACAGGGCTCTTTGCCCTTAACAACCTCATAGTTTTGAGTTTTATTAATAAAACAAATGTGTAAAAATGGAACATTAGCACAATTTAAAATACATTTTAATCATATTTACGGAGCTATGAGACTAGGATTGATGAAAAAGGGTTCTAGATTTAACCTTCCTCTGACAAATACAATAATTTTTTATAGACTCACAACAGAAAATGTTAAGATATCTAAGAACTCGCAACAAGATTTCCTTTTTACCTTGAAATAAGAAGTGTTGATGTTTTCTTTCCTCTCTTTCTTATTAAGATAACAAAGGGTGATTGTAGGTGAAGAGTTAAAGGGAGTAAAATCTTAGCCATAATACACAAAGTTATTCCAGAAAAAACGACACTGTATTTCAAGCCGTGTTTGTTCTTAAGGTATAGACATGTTTTTTTATTAGCATCACCTCTTACCACCCATTTGGGTTATATGCCTTTGTGCTAATTATACTAATGTGTTAGGTACGAGGAGGGTTGAATTTAGAGGAAGTGTACCCACATTTGCGTGGACAATCATTTAGGGGAAAAACTCAGTTCACTTTACAGGGATCAAACTCGTCTTCATTCTAGTTTATTGTAAGAGTAGCGCCTTAAACCATGTGCCCACCAAAGCAGGTGACATTATGTTAAAAAATTTCTATTAAAGGCTGCAATCTTGAATAGATAAGAGTTTGTAATTTTTTTGTCCGGTCGCAACGACCCTGCAGGCGCGAGGATGCTGTACCGCTACCTGCCCAAGTCGGTGGGATTGAGGAGGATCACCCTCCACAAGTCCATCTCCAACGGCGACAAGATGTACCTGCTGCTGTGCGAGTGCTCTAACTTCATGGAGAACCTGTCCGCGGCGGCCATGTTGCTGCCGGCCCTCCGCGCCCGGCTGTGCGGCTACACCGGGCTGTACCGCACTTGCGCCACCTTCTGAAACGTGCTCAACACTGCAACATTGTGATGATGGTGAGGGAGGCATCACTAGAAGACTGGTTGCAAAAAAAATAAGTCACTAGAGTTATTTTCATGTATTCATATGCTTAGCTAATGTGTTCTGTAGCCATCACCATTTTTCCATTTTGCTCCAGTTTTGATAACAGTAAGATAGATATATTAAAATTTGGTAAAGATTGGCTACTACACATTTATTTTTTATTTGGTGTAAAACAGTGACTCCCAAACTTTCGCCAGTCAAACATCTCTTTTGGGGCCATGCCCTAACCAACACATCCTTTCCGACTCTTCATAAAAGTTAATCAAAAAAATATCACATAGTGATCATCATCAACTGTCTCCAGCTCCATCTTCCTCTATCCTTCCACCATTCTTCCTCCTTTAATTGGGTCCAGTCTTCTCCTCCCATTCGTACACTTTCTGTTATCTGCTTCTCCCATCTCTTTCTTGGTCTTCCTCGTCTTTTTCCTACATACTTCATCTAACATTCTCTTCAGGGTTCTTTCCTTTTACATCCTCATTACATGCCCATACCATCTCAGTCTTGCTTCCTCTACTATCTCATGTACTCCCTGTACCCCTACTCTTTCTCAAATAATTTCATTCCTAATCTTGTCTCTCTTCATGACAACTAAAATTATCTTCATAAATTTCATTCCTATGGCCTCCACTTTCGCATGCCCTATACAGCATTTCCTTACACTTCAAGGGCATTTGCTATATCTACCATCTTTTAAAGTACAAGCAATCATTCCAAATTTTAATAAAATTTTAACCCGCCTCAGTGACATAGTCGGCTAATGTGCTAGTCGTGTTGAGCTATACTGCCGAAGACGGAAAGATTGAGGTTTGAATCTCGATCGGGTGAACTGGGGGGTGGTTTTTCCTAAATGGTTTTCCACTCTCCCTCCACGCAAATGTGGGTTCAATTCCACTAAATTCAACCGTCCCAATTAATAATTAGTACTTGGGCGTATAACCTGAACGGGTAGTAAGACATGGTGCTAAATAATAATAAAATAATAAAAAAACTTAAGTGGTAAGCTAAACAAAGCCATAACAGAGTGAAATAAAGCCTTATAAAAGTCTTCAACATCTCGTCTTTTTGAGGAGAATGTATAAAAAAAAACCAAACCATTAAAATTATTTATTTTTTTCTTTGATTTCAGGTTCATATCCATTTTTTGGTATTGTGTGTGGTACTGAAATGAGCCAATACTTTCTACAGGAAAATATTATTGAAAGAAGAATGTTTTAAGTTTGAAAGTGATGTATTATTATTATTATTTTGTAAGTAAACAAAACAAGTACTCAGAAGAGCCGAAAAGGGGGTGAATGCTCACAAGTAGGCCTACATGTCACCATCACAACTATTAAGTTAAGTTGAGTTTGAATTATTGACTAATACAAACGCACATTAGCCGATGCTATCACAATTTATATTTACTCGATTTAACTGGAATCAAAATAACGTTTAAAATGATATTGATTTTAATGTTAAAGATATGTATATATATATAATTTTTTTTAAACTGATAAATTCAGCAGCGAAGCATCCAGAATCAATAACAAAGGTACACAATATAAAATTATGTAATACTTAAGTCAATAGTCTGCTAAGAAGGGTCATGTGGTAGCTTTAATTTTCATTTTGATAAATTAAAAATTTAATGTTTTCTTATTTAAATCATCATGTGGCAAAACATTTTTTTTTTAATTTAATTTGATAAAAATATATAACCATTTAATTTGATGTACACAATTGAACTGCCGACTGTAAGAGCAATGCAAGCTACAGTCTTTAAACTCTCATGTTTTCCTAAAATAATCCTGTGAATAAAAAATTCCTACCACTGTCATGATCCCACATGGATGTTAAACAGCATGAACATCAATTATGTACCAACAATTTTTGATGCTAAAATTAATTTTCAGTGCATAGTTAAGTTGGCCAAGTCGCAACTTCAATTAGTAAGCATTTTAATTTGGTTTTTGTAAATGTTTTATATCATGTTTTTATATAGTTTTTAAATAGATACACACTATATGCATGTATTTAATTATTTTATAGATAATATTATATTTTACAAGGCTGTTTTCAACACGTTTTAACAAATTTTTTGATTTTATTTCATCACAACAAAGCCTATATTTGAAAATGTTCTGATACTAAACAATAAATTTAGATTAAATGAAATATCCAGTATTTCTCAAAATATCTAACAAATTATAAAATTGGGCTAAAATATTGAACTATGTCAGAGAGGGTGGTTTTCTATATTGTAAAGTTAATGCATTTAAAAGCATGAAAATAAATGCCAGAATTGTTACATGTTTGCACTTTTTTATGTCTGACATTAATTTTTAATCAAATATACTTTATATTGTGTCAAGTATAAACCAAAAAAAAGTGTTGTGGCATATTTTTTCGGTTATTTACAAGTAAAATGGTTTGTCTATGCATTTTCAAAGGTGAAATCATAAATGCATGCCAATGTGATCCCAGGACTAGTATTTTAAAAGTTTGAAACTAAACATGATCAATCTTAGCATAGTGACTTTAAATAATACCAAAAAAAGTAACACTATCATACCAATTTATTTATGTTCAACAAATTTGTGACATTCTTCTTCGAAATATGTCTTGTGAGTGGTTTTTCTTCTCACTAATTAAAAGTCAATTCTGGTTTAAAAAAAATCACAACTCACACACACACCCTTTTAGAGTTTTTATCAATTTTATCTCTTTCAAATGACTCACAAAGAGTATCTTAATAGTCTTTTGAACCCTCCAACATTATCCATTTTAACTCTATCTTTAAAAAAATAACACTTGTAGAAATTAAAACCAGATTTCACCTTATCATAAAGTTCAGTGTGTTTAATAGACGAGTAACCGTCAATACCTTTTATAATCAAGACAAAGAAACTTCAATTTCAAGTCAAAACACAAATCAATAAATAAATTATAAAATAATATGAAGATCTATCTCCAAAAACAAACTTTTTTTTTCTATATAGTAGTATGATTGACAATGAAAGAAAATAAAAAAAATCATCTTTTGAACTTCCAAATCAGATTTAGTGAAAACTTAAAATAGTTATTTACTAGATATTATAATGGTAGCCTTTACAACATTAGACAATTTCTTGAGAACAATAAAATTCTATTTGGCTGTATGTTCATTTGCTACTTACTACTTAAAGTGACTTTTACTTAAAATTGTTTTCATTATATAAAAAAAATAAGGAGGTTTACACTCTCCAACAAATAGGGTGATACATTTTATTATTTTTTCCATGGATAAATTAGACAGTTTGTGATGCGATTTGTTGATAAAGCTGAATAATGAAAGCAATTAAGAGGAATTTCCTTGAATATAACTCGAGGGAGAAGTGTAAAACCAAATTTGGTGAAACTTGTCGCGATTAAACCCAGCGCTCCCAAATAAGGCATGCTATCCAAGCAGCCAACTTCTATGCTATAGTTCAGTTTGGTACTCTATTCATGCAGTCTACATTTATTCCATAAGTCAGGATGGTATGCTAACAGCCCAGCCAACATTTATGATATAAGACAGGATGTTATGCTAACAGCCCAGCCAACATTTATGATATAAGTCAGGATGGTATGCTAACAGCCCAGACAACATTTATGATATAAGTCAGGATGGTATGCTAACAGCCCAGTCAACATTTATGATATAAGTCAGGATGGTATGCTAACAGCCCAGCCAACATTTATGATATAAGTCAGGATGATATGCTAACAGCACAGAATATGGTATTGAACCCCGGCCTCTCAAGTCAGAGCTTAGCATAATATCTGTAAGGTCAAACAATGTGTAATATTCAGCTATGCTATAAGTCCCCTCAAACCTGCCAATCAGAATTTTATTGTTCTCACATCAACTTACGTAAATGCAATTTAGCTAATAATGAATCTAATTAAATGAGAGGCTTTTTCTAAGGGTTCTGGTCAACTATCGATAGAATATTTTAACTCCTGTAAGATTAGTTAAAAAAAATAGACCTCTAGAAGGATGAAAAGATATTTTCAATATTTAGAAAATTTAATCAAGCTACAATATAAAATTCAAATCTGCCACTATTAATAATCAACTAGCATTGCCTTTTTTGCCAATTTAAGAGAATAATTATATTACATAAAGATGTAAGGTACCTAATAGAAATATAGTAAGTTTAATATTAATGAATCAACTAAATCCTTACCAGTGTAATTAAACTACAAAGGTTTCATAATGTATTGTTTATTTATGAATAAAATTAAAATTTCAAAAACTAGTTTGAAGGGCCTCAGAAAATTGTGAAAGCCATTAATTTTGTGAATTAACTATACCTTTTTTTTTAAGAGAGCTCAAATATGAAAGATTATATTAAAACACTGTCTTAAGGTTTTCCACCAACACTTAAAGATTTTAAAATTTTATGACTTTTGAATTCACATTTAAATGATTCTGAGGCGTGGACCAAAACAAGATTATTTTTTTCTTTGATGATTTTTAGATGTCATGTCCCTCATTTGGTTAAAGTAAGTGTTTTACTCAACACATAAAGTTTAGCTTTCAAAACTTAGCAACTGTTTGAATCAATACAAAAAATAAGTCTGCAGATCAAAGTTAAATTTTTGCAAGTCATTATATAGAAACCTTTGCTTCCCGTCGGTAGGAACATATTCGACTCCCAATCGGCCAATTAACCAAAAATAAAACCTTAGAAGCAAGTTATTAAGAAATTATACATTGTAGAAAAGAAAAAGTTTTTTTTATCACTTTCAAGTTGTAATGCTGGAGGTAGATAATGGTGCTTTGAAAATTATACAGAGGGTTGACAATTTTGTATACACCACATTTGGAAGAAGGTACAGAAATGGTGGATGGAAAACATATAATAGGGAATAAACACAATATGGCTTATACAAAAAAAAGAACGACACAGGTCACACTTTACATTGCTGCCACTGGACAGATGTCCTTTTACTGCGTTTGTGCCTTATGTTCCTTTTACACGTTCCTCTCTAGGTGTCCTATTGTTATTTACCCATCTCCTTTTTCTTACTTTTGTGTTTTTTGGTTCCCTCTTTTAGGAAATTGCGTTGTGCATTTCACGCTCTCTCCTGATGAGTTCCGATAGAATGAAACCTAGGTGGAGGAATCGGGCAGTAGCATTTGATTTTCTTTAAGAATCAGTCACTACCTCTCTAGTGGCAGCAATGTAAAAAAGTTTGACCTGTGTTCTTCTTTTCATTTTAAAAGTCATATTGTGTTTGTTTCCTTTAACATGTTTTCAATCAACTTTTCTTGCACCTTATTCCAAATACACCACATTGTGCTTGTAATGAAATCTTCTTGTCAATTTGAAATTATGTGTGCATGGTTTTGATAGTACACTCAAGAAAAACAAGAATACCGTTAAATAGGTTGTTTATATTGAGCTAAAATATTTTACATTAAAAAATTAGTTGGTGCTCGCTCAATAGTCAACACAAATAAAAGAGTCCCTGCTTTAACGATGTATTTGTCATTAAAAAATATACAAGAATTAAATTAATAGAAATTGGGGAACATACCAAATTAATATGTATTTCATGTTATAAGAAAAACAATGTGTTAATCCTGTTATTTCAAATTAACATATTAAGTGTACAAATTAGTGTATGGAAAAACAAACAATTTTTGTTGAAACCGTATATTTATTTTTATAGACGTGTCTTGGTACCCATTTGGGTTGTATGTACCAATTATGTTTATGTATCAGGGATGAGTAAGGTTGGAGGTTTTTAGTGTCCCATCAATATGGTTGTATCTAAAATATTATTATATTATCAAAGCTATGTTAAAATCAGAGTACTCAATTTCCAAACCGTTTTGCTTAAGGATTATCATTGACATGCCGCTTAAAAAGAAAATATGGCAAATAATTTAAAACAAATATTGAGGCTAATATGGGCTATTTAATAGTGCACACAAATTGTTGCACCAGGGAACTATATCTTAGTATGTGTTAACCTTAGGGGGCAGCTAACATAACAAAATCCAACTAATAATCATTCCAGTTCAATCAGCAAAATTTATTCGATGGTGAATCAAAAATTATTATTAAAATGATGTTTCACAAAATAAAATCCCATTAAATATATCGAAAGGATCTATTCATACATTCATTGTGATAATAAAAAAAAAGGTATATAACATTAAGTTTATTGTGAAGATACATGAATTGTTATTTTTAAAGACATTGAATAAAATGGCACTTATTAAAAAAGGGCAGAGTATTTTGACTATGATAACATATTCAAATAATCTTTCACACAGCACAAAACAAAGTAATCAATACACATGATTATAAAAATGAATAGCTATCATGCAACAAAAGAAAATATTTTGAAAGGAAGATTTCAATTTTAACTTTAGGTTGTTTATGCACAAATAAAAACTTGTTTTCAATATACAGCATATTAGTTTTATATAATAGTATAAATACCATAAAATAGGATGATCTTTGACACTTTACGGTGTGACATTGATTGGACAGTAAAATTAGCATATGCCTGCTTTTAAATGCAGTATGCCTAGGTATATTTTAAATATGTAGAGAAATTGCAATAAACAAAGTATAAACTTGGTAGGTATTGTTCCTAAAATGTACCAATTACAAATATGATCAATGTCATTGCCGTGAAATTATAAAGTCATCTCAGTGATTGGTAAATATAAATGTTGCAGTCTTAAAATGAAATTAATGAAGTTATTAAGGAAGTTTCTCAATGCTTAGGATTATTTTTGTAACTATATCAAATGCAGAGAATGATTAAATTAATTGATTTATTAGAAGAAGAAACTATAAAAAAAATGAAAGAATAGAATATTTCAGGTGCATCCCTGGAATTAAGGGGCCCTTTTAAGAAAATTTCAATACTAATGGCACCACCTCGGTAAGCGAGAAATTGCCAATCAGACGTTCAGCTCTAATGCAATATTTAATTCTATGATGCGTTATTTAAAAATATTGTTCACGCCCAAAATATAATTGAAAAATTCCAACAGTGTTCTTATTCCTTAACAACCCTAGAGTCTGGGTTTTATTAATAGAAAGAATGTGTTAAACTGTGACATTGACTCATTTTAAATAGCTTTTTAAGCATATTTGCGGAGCTATGAGACTAGACTTGTTGAAAAAGGGCTTTAGATTTAGCCTTCCTCTAACAAATACAATATATTTTGATAGGCTCCCAAAAAAAATTTTTAAGATATTTGAGAATTAGCAGCAAGCTTTCCTCTTTGCCTTGTTTTCTTTACCTTCTTTTTTATTGATATAACAAAGTGTGGTTCTAAGTAAAGTGTGAAATGGAGGTATAACCTTAGACAGAATAGAGAAGTAGTTCCAGAAAGAAACAAACCGTTGTATTTTAAGCTGTGTGGCATGACAGCAAATCTTTCTTGCTTATCGAAGAGACTGCCTTAAGATTGAGGCACTAAATAATTGTATGCGTGTCACTTTGACATGCTTTGTGTGCACATACACGACATGCGTTGCTGAGAAAGAGGATCAAGAGCTTTATATGACTTTTATGTCATCAAAATAAAAATAGATACCTAAACTAATTAGAGAAATTATTCATTTACTTCATTATTAGGACTGCATTTTTTTAATCATACAATAAAAAAAATAGCATAGATCTAGAGTACACTTTGGAGGGTTCAAAGTGTAGCCATTTTATTTGAAAAAGATATATTTTAATTCAGGACAAAATGTTCCAAGTATGAAAAATGTTAACTGCATTATTTCATAATTTTAAACTTGTACAGTAGTAATCATTTTTAAAAAAATATTAATTCATAGATCATAATTCTCAATCGCTTGTTTTTGCTCAGCTTGCTCTAGTTTTTCCTTTATCAGTCTGGACTAATATCGACAGCACAAACATTTTTAATGCTTAGTACAAAACATTTTGTTTACAGGGATGCAATGTTATTATACAAACTTTTGTGCCTAAATGGTTGATCAATGTGGTAAATGCATGAATATATATTAATTTGTTAGAATTATCCAACAGGCGATATGAGTAAGAGGTAATATGACCTGGTGTATATATAAACTATATTTTTATTCAAATATGTTCACTTATGTATTAATAATTAGTACACAATTAATTAACAGTACAACCAATAGCATTAAGTGATAACCACGAGCTATCTTCAAGAACCTCTCAATATAATGTTAACTCGGACAGTAAGGGCCAGTTTATTTACCGCGGTTACAATTGGCATTAGATAGCGGCAGCAAGGAATTGTGTAGTTGATTATCGTTTTGGTGGAATAAGGATACCACCTTTCCGCTTGTTAAATGAATCCCATAAAGATAAAGAAGCCTATACTGTGCATGAGCTTGCGTCAACAAGTAGTAGAAATCGCAATGATGACAAGGATGGAAACATTTTATTCTTGACCAAATTCAAAAGCCAGGCAATTACATTACAATTACATGACTTGAAGAGTCTGAAATGCGCCTACCTTTCATCTGAACCTGTCAGCTAGTAGAGCAGTGATTCATAACTATTCAAAAGGGTAGTAAGATGTGCTAAAATATACATGGAACCCCTTCCTGGCTGACACACATTATGTTCGACAGGGTAACTTACAAAATATGACTATGTGCAAACCAGTCGGGTTAGTAAATAGTAATTTACTCATACTTACTAGCTTTATTTTAGCAGTATTACCGGCATTCTCTTGTCTTCATTTTCTTTTGATACAAAAGTTCTCTTAACATATTTCCACACTGCCCAAAAATTATGGAGAGATCAATAAAAAAAAAAGCAAGCTTTTGCAAATTCTTGTGGAACCGTGGACATGAGCTCACAAAACCCTGGTTGGGATTCACTGTGTTTGAGAATCAAATCTTACATTTTATACTGATGGAAAGTATTAAGTTTTATTTCATCCAAATCAAAATATTTTCACCTTCTTCATTACGTATATTATGTAGCAGGTCAAGATCAAAATTTTAATAGCTCGAAAAAAAATGTATCAAGAAGCTTTGTTTACAAATTCACATTTATCAGCTGACTTTTGTGTTAACAGTATTTACTTCACAGGGATTTTTATTAAATCTGTTCTTTTTTTTATATTTTGAGATGTTTTAATGGTCAACTATAACGCTATGGATTTATATAATTAGCTAATATACCTCTTTGATATGATTGTTGTTTATTGTATAAACTTTTTAAAGCTGCAGTATAGATTCATGAATAATGAAGTCACAACAAGAATACAAATTTATGAATCGAACAATGAAAAATTAATTCTATTCCTAACATTTTAAAAAATTGGAACAAATTTTTTGTTCAGCTAATGTATACAATTTCAATAAAACTAGCATTTACAAACTTTACAAATATATTATATTAGTTTGTAATAGAAAATAAATTAACTATAACCAAGAAAAAACTTTTTTTTAATAAAGTTCAAGGCATATAATGTCAATTCTTTCATAACAAAATTATAAGCACTTAATAATCTTAGCCTAGAATAACAGAATTGTTATTAAAAAGTCAATTCTATAGTATGTAATTGAATATTAGGACAAATATATAATATTTAATTACTTTGGGTGTTATAATTGTTAATATAAATATCATTGCATCCCTATAATGTAAAATTCTCTTTACACAAGAAATATAACCTTGAGTGCCAATGTTAGGAGTGTTTGTATTTGCAGGTTAATTTATAAGATGCAAAAATATTTTAACAATATTCACAACAAATAATGTATTCTTCTAAATGACGTGTTTAAGTTTTTATTATAATTGAATTGCACTTCTTCCTATATAAAAGAAATATTTTGAATACTGAGTGAGATCAACAAATAAATTGTTATAATAAGGGTTTTCTCTTTGGAGATTTTCTGATGGGCCATATTGTTATTATTCTCTATTGCTAATGTAAATACATTTTACAATTCTTTACAAAAAATAAAGTTGTTGTTTTAATTGACAAGTTACCTATGAATCCTTTCCAAAACCATCATAAATTTTCAACAATGAAGATCTCAATTAAAATTAAGATAGCTCAAATAATTCCAACAAAAATGAAGTATGAAAGTTTAAAAATATTTACGTGTTTGCCTGCTTTCAAGTCACTATGTTTTTGAAAACTAAATACCATGACCTATTTGTCCAAAAGGATTAAATGCCACTTGAGTGGGATAGTATTAATCAAACAGGTTAAGTTGACATAAATACCCCCTCCCTTTTAGCTACTTGTATTTTAAGAATATTATATAAACTCACCTGCTTCGGTGGCGTAGTTAGCTGACGTGTTGAGCTAGACTGACGAGGTTGGAGAGATCGAGGTTTGAATCTTGGTCAGGTGAACTGGGGGTGGTTTTCCCTCAACGGTTTTCCACTCTTCCTCCACGCAAATTCGGGTTCACTTCCTCTATATTCAACCTTACTAATCCCTAGCCCATTAGAATAATTAGTACCTAAGCGTATAACCTGAACGGGTAGTGAAACGCATTGCTAAATAATATTAAAATATAAAAACTCCATGGCATTTAACTGTAAGCGAGCTATACCGAATGAGCGGCTGCCAGATGTTGGCGCTGATCGCACCAACATTTGTTGATGAAAAGTGCATGTGGTCAGCCCAACAAGCCTTCTAGTCAGTTTTCTAGACCAGGACTCCTTTATTCAAGTAGCTCCTCAATTGTCCTCAAGAAGCAGAGGTGACCTTGTTCCATATCCACTGCTGCATAAAAAAATTTGGGCGCATCCAAAAATTGAACCTGGGACATCTGTATCCAGGAACTTTGCTCACTAGACCATAAGAGTACCAAAATACAGTAGTCTCGAAAACTCGATCTAATGTGGACTGAGATGATGTTGAGTTATTGAAATGTCAAATTTTACAAATGAATTTGCATAAGATGAATGTTTACTACAGTAGAACCTCTCTAGTCCGCCCTCGAATAGTCTGACGCTCCGGTTGGTCAGAATGCAGCTCAAAAGCATGCATGAACCGACTTGTTGATGACTGTTCGGCCATTGTTGATGCACCATTGTTACTAATCAGTTGTTTAGCTGCCTCAGTGAGCTGGTATCTAGCGTCTACTGCGTGTGGTAATTACTTGTTGTGTGTAGATTGTTTTGTGTACGTAGTGTTTGCATAACATAAAGTATGTCAGTAGTAATACGTAAACACGTTACTGTTCCTCTAAATGAAAAATTAAAAGTTCTATAGAGACAAGGAAGAATCGCTCCAGATAAGTCTAGAATGTTGTCTACCAAACAAAAGAACATTACCAATTTTTTTCACTAAAAAATGTGTTTCTGTATCGGTTTTATTTTATTTTAGGCTGTCTTATTTATGTATGTAATACTATACTGTAAATATTTAGTTTTCTTCTGATAATCCGACCTCTTTTGCATTCCGACCATACTCCCAGTTCCACGGTTGGCGGATTAGCAAGGTCTACTGTATGTCATGTTTACTAAACAAGGATAAAGCACAGTTCAGTATCGAATATTATAGATAGAGTTGTACTGAACTGTAGTATTGTGTGGTACAGTAGCAATAATATAAATACAGAACAATATATTACATGTTAATATAATGGTGTACATACATAACCACTTGTAAAAACACCACAGCACGACTGTTCCACTCGAGTTACACAAACAAACTGGGAGGTTATACAGTTGAATGACCTTGGATTGTGATGACTGGCGCCAACAAGTGTGCAAATGCGCATGGTGAGTTATCGAGTGTCGAGTTTCCAAGACTCTACTGTATATACTATTTTTTTAGCGTTGTGTTTTACTACCAGTTCGGTTGTATGCATCTGTATTAATTATGCTAAAATGTTATTAATGAGGAAGGTTGAATTTAGAGGAGGTTTACCCGCATTTAGATGGAGATATAATGAAAAACCACTCAGAAAAAAAACACCTTCAGTACACCCAACCAGGATTTGAAGCCTGATATCTCCATCATGTCTAGTCTAGTGTAACACAAACGTAACGCCTTAGACCACAAGGCCATCAAAGCAGGTTACATGCAGTTATTGAGCAACCCAGTGTTTCAGGGATAGAAGGGGGGAGAAGAATAGGGTGATAAGGTATGGGTATGATTCTTCAGTTTCACCCTTTCTTCTATGCAAAGACCTATCAGTTTAATGTCACCAATCTACATATATTTTAGTTGTTTTTAGTTTGTAAAATTCCATGTATTTTCTCAGTTTTTTCCCTGATGATTGATGAGTGATAAAAGTGTCTACAGTAGCCCCATGACTTCTATGGTGCTGACTGACAGCTCACAGCTGACTTCTGACAGTCAACATTTAGGTATATACCTAAATTTTGACCGTCAGAAGTGACAGCTGATAAACACATGTTTTTACAAATCATTTAGTCCGGCGTAGGGACACATAATTTGGTCTGGTAACGTTTCAAAGCTGTCAGTCAACACCAAAGAAGCCATGGGGCTACTGTAGCTTTGGGCACAGGCAGTGACGGTTATTGTTAGTTAATATGATTTAGTCAATGGGCTTGTTATTAGTGGCTTGAACACTTTAAATAGACATTCCAAGACGAAAAACTCTGCACCAAAAAACTATGCAACAACCCGCTTCAATGGTTGAATGGTCTCATGTTAGACTGGCCTGCTGATGACAGGGAGATCCGGGTTCGAATCTCGATTGGGTCTACCAAGGGTGGTGTTCTTGATTGGTTTTCCACCATACTTCCACATAAATACGGGTATATTACCTATAAGATGCTTCCTCCTTCAACCCTACCCCATTAAAGTAATTATTATGTGTATTACTTGAACAAGTCGTAAAACGCGGCGGTAAAAAAAATGCAACAAGGTAAACAGCTCAGAATGTTGTACTACATTTATATTTATTTGACAAATAACAATACAAAATACATTTTTGTTTGAAGTGTATCTTACAGGTAGTTAAGTTTAAACCACCATACTTACAAATGATAAAATAAGCATTCAATATTAATCAATATGATAAAATATAAACATTTTCCAAGGACACAGTCAGTATCCCTTCCTACCTCGAAACCTTTGCCGATTGTCCAACTGAAAAGCAAAGAAAGTACCCCAAGTTATTTTCAATAAAATAGGCCATTGTTGGTACACCTTTGTGTGTAGTAACTTTTTCAACCCACTTATAATATTGAAAATGTTTTAATCAAGGTCATTTGCAAAAACTTATTTTGGAAGTTGTACTATCTGAGCTAGCTCATGGCAAAGTCCTTCAAAACAACAATAATAATAGTAATACTGAAAAATATTTTTTTTTTATTTTGACCAAGTATAACATATAATTTTAGGGGAAGGGGGAACAGCTTCCACTGCCTAAACATTGGGGGATTCCCGGAGGGAGAAGACGGGGGTGCCCTCTCACCCTTCCTCCTACTTCAGAGGCCATGAGCAAGGAATTGTAATTCTTCTTTTTATATGAAATATTTAATTTGCACTTTCCGAACTGACTGATTATATCAGCACATGAGAATTTCTATTAGTGAGACCGAAAGGGCCTAACAATTTTGCCAATTTTTCACATAGCTTCCAGGGCTATTTTATATACCGCAATTGAATTGGAACTGACGGTTTTACTTCCCTTCTGAAGGAAGTTGTTTTATTGCTCAAGAAAAATTCGTCGACCCCGGTTGGGTTTGAACAAACGAATATTGTGTCCTTATGAGACAAATAAAGTGAGATTAAATCAGCTCACTGACGAAAGCACTTCATCCCAAGACCACTGAGGTTGACAGATAAATTGTAACATCTGGATTATTATAGAAGGGACACAACAAACACAATAGCTAAATCAACTCAGGGTGGAACCGAACCGAACCAAACCAAAGCCCATAAAACTCTATATAATTATATTTTAAAAATGAACTCAATTCAAAACATACCAATGACCTCTTGCAATCGAAAAAGGTGTTGCGTAAAGCGTAGCATTGGTCAGGAACTGACCCGTCGTGGGTTTTCAAACAATCTTTGGGAGTCTTCTTGTCCTGCAGTTATATTGAAAATAAATTAACACATTATTATCAATTTGGGATGGATACTTATGAGCAGGCCTGGCTTAACAATTAAGGTGTTGTGGGAGGGGATGCCATTTAAGGTAAATGCTTTTGTAGTTTTTATAGTGAACATTTTTTGTCATAAGAAATCAAATGTTATAATGTTAGAACCATAGAGTTTAATTTTCTTCACATTGTGATATCAACAGTTGTTGAATATCTGCCCCCCTTCCCAAAAAATAAAAATATTGGCCTGGCTATGGCTTTGGCCGAGGGAACACCAAGTTTGGCCTGTGCTTAGGAAATCAGTTGGCCTTAAAACACCCTGCCATTTTAGTTTCATACTGTCTCTTGTCCGTTAAACAGTAACTTTATCTACCAAAGAGAAAAAATACAAAACTAATATGAATCCTTTTCATTTCTCTTCATTTAACAGTGAATTTCAAGAGTGGTAGCCCTAATAATCAGCTGGAAAGCCTTGGGTTCAAATTCTGACGATAGGTTATGTGTGTGTCAATCATTGAAGTTTGCTGTTTACTGGTGTTGTTTTCTTTAACTAGTGAAGTGAGATTAATCGTGTGTTTTTGTAATTATTTTAGTGCGTTAAAAGCTGTTAGATTATTTTGAGAAAGGGTAAGAATGAAAAATTAAAATATAGTCCAAAGTTTTTAGTTTTTAATATGTGAAGCCTGGCCATTTATTAGTTTCAAACAGTTGAGCCTGATGTCTCAGGCTGTGAAATGAAACCAATCCACTTAATCTATTTAGTGAAATATTGCAATTATTATTTTATTATTATTTTCATTTGGAAAATAAAAGTTACTTTCATTGGAATAATAGGTTTGGATATCCATTTTAAACCAATAGTCTCTTATCCAATGTTTTTATTTTCAAAATGTTTCTTATCCATACCTTAGTTTCAAAATGTCCCTTGTCCAAATTAATTTATTTAATTATGAAAAAAGTGTTAATTTGAAAGAGTTAATATTTAGGTGAGACCCACCTGATACTATAAGATATTTCTTAAAAATATTCATGAGAGTCTGAGTACAGATTCTACATCTAAGATTAGTTTTTTCTCAATTTCCCATAAATTTAAGAAAACGGACAAAAGCCGTTCTGAAAATAGGCTCCTCTAAAAAAACTTATTCTAATCATTAAGTCAAAAATTAATGGGGGATAGCCTAACTAGATCTGAGAGAAAACTTGTCAATGTGATCAAACTTTCTAAGGATGTATATAAATTGCTGTCAAATATTTCAAAGTATTATTCTCATCGACCAAAGAAAATTTCATATTGATATGGGTCTAGAAACGTTTAGTTTCTGAGCTAGGAGAAATTTTATTGTTCATTGTAATCGGTGATCAAACAGAAGAGGTAATGCAACTAAACAAGACAAAGTTTAACAAAAACACAAGAGAGAACCTTTTGTTACAAAAATTGTTTTAAATTGTGTCTCCCTGCTTCAATGTACCTTCTGAGCCTGCGTTTTGTGTTTTGAATACACCTGAGATATTATGTATTTTCTCACATACATTTACAATACACTCTCTTAAAATGTAATTATTAGTCACAGGAGTAGCATATAAACAATGAACTTTAAATATCACCAAAGATTAAAATCTATCTAGTTCAAATCTGATGACTAAAAAAGCCATTTAATGTCTCCCTCACAACCAATCCATCTTTGAGGAAAAACTGTAATAACTCTAAAATTAAGCGTTTCTAGACCCATGTTTATATTTACTTTTCTTAATGTTCGGCCTATGGGAAAATGCCCCTGGAATATTTGACACATATTATACACCCTGTATATTCTCCGGCCCCATGGGGTATTAGTCCATGTATCTACTGACCCTTCGACCCGCCTCGGTGGCCTAGTTGGCTAATGCGCTTGTCGTGTTGAGCTCGGCTGCTGAGGACGAGGAGATCGAGGTTCGAATCTCGGTTGGGTGAACTGGGGGTGGTTTTTCCTAAATGGTTTTCCACTCTCCCTCCACGCAAATGCGGGTTCACTTCCTCTAATACAACCTTCCCAATTCCCAATCCATTAGAGTAATTAGTACTTAAAGAGTATAACCCGAACGGGTAGTAAGACGTGGTGCTAAATATTATTATTATTATTATTATTATTATTATTACTGACCCTTCTCACACAATCACTATCCAACAAACACATCTTAAGGTCTGCTCTCACTCCGGCACAAGGACTCTTATCCAAGAGATCTGTTGTAGACCCCTGGTATAGCCCCGACATTGTAACCTTAACAACAAGATATGAGCAAACATTAGTTTAACAATGCACCCTGTACCCGCATCAGCATTCACATGGTCTAAGGCGTCACCCTCTCAAGAGAAGTCTGGATTGCCGGCGATGAGAAGGTAGGGGTTAGAATAGTGGCCAGGTGTGCTAAGGGTGGTTTTTCTTTAATGGTTTCCATTTTTTCTTCAATTCTACTTTCCACTTCCCTACTCCATTATCCATTATTTAAATATAAATTATGATATCCTGAGCAGGTAAGTAAGATGCGGTGCTAAATAAAAACAACAATCCACCTTATAGATTTTAAAAATGACAGCTAGACATGATAATCGAACCCGGGATTCTTGGCTCAGCATGCCAACCACCAAGTATCCGGGATTTGTGTCTTACTCAGGGTCACTCTTCCCTAACACTTTAAGGTGGAGTCCATGATGGACGTGTGTAAATAATCAACTACTATGAGAATTATTGATACCATAGCCACTGATGACTCGGGAGTGGCTTAATACTGCTGTTAATACAATATAATTTATTGTACATTAAAGCAAATAACATGAAGAAAGCTAACAGTTGTCCAAAAAGAATTTTGAAATATTTAAATAATTATTCATAAATTTGTTCAGGCATAGTTTTTAAAATTTAGGCTACAATATACTTGATGCAGCTGTGTCCGTAACCTAGAGATTGTTTCAACTGCCCAAGCTCCATGTGTTTTTTTTCACAGTCTTACCGCCGGGTTATACTCGTATTGGTACATGATAATTACTCTAATAAAATAGGGATAGGGTAGGAAGTATTTCAGAGATCATCTATCTGCATTTGCACGGGAGAGTGGGTATCCATTTTAGGGAAACCACCCTCAGTAAAGCCGACTGGGAATCAAATCTCGACCTTCCCGTCATCAGCAGGTATTGTAGTACAATATATATTCCATATTCCTTAAGCTTAGTGTCAGTACTTCAGTAGCCATCCCCCAGTTTATTAAAGATACAAAAATCTTTGTATGGAACTGTGTACTTCACAGTGCCAGCGACGTGGTGTTTTACAGCTGTGTGCATGTTCACATAGGAGGAGAGTGATGCCTTAGAACATTCAGCTATTGAAACAGGAGCTATTCATCTTCAATGAAGAGCACAAGCATTAGCTTTCACCATTAAAGCTATACATGGTACTTACTAACTTAATAGAGTGATATAACCAGTGGTGGCTCGTGTATAGGCACTGCGGAACTGCAGCACTCCCTATTTCCACTTGATATTATCGATAACATTTAATATAACGAGTCCTTTTTTCTTTAATTCTTTCTTTATTTTTGTAGTACAATATATATTCCATATTCCTTAAGCTTAGTGTCAGTACTTTCAGTAGCCATCCCCCAGTTTATTAAAGATACAAAAATCTTTGTATGGAACTGTGTACTTCACAGTGCCAGCGACGTGGTGTTTTACTGCTGTGTGCATGTTCACATAGGAGGAGAGTGGGGAGGAAGGCGGGACTGCCAGGTAGAGAGCATTGTTGCTCTCGCAGGGGCGGCTCTGGCGTGATGGCAGAAGGAAGGTTTTTTTTACTCAGCGTGTGTTGTGCTCAAAAACCGTGTACCATATTCTTGAAGAGTGTAGAATTTGATTATTACTCTGCTTCCAGTTATTCTATTTGATTCATTTTTTTCGGTTCTTTTATTTAACAGTAAGACTAAATGCGCTTGCAGTACTTTCAATGAAGAAAAATTTCCTCAATTGTCATCCAGAGATCTAGGAGAAAATTAATGAAGTTTTTGAGCAAATTAAAACAAGAAGAATGGATTCAATTTTTAAATGAACAGATCAAGCTCGAACTGTAACAATTTAAGTTAAAGTAAGTAAAAATTATTTGGTTTTTTTTTTTTGTTAAAATTATATTAAAATTATATCAAGTTCCTGAATAAATTTTCTTTCTATACAAGTTTTTTTTTTCCTTTCACACAATTTTAAAACAGAGGCTAAAAAATTTCTGGAGAAGCACCCCCACTAATTTTAGCTACGAGCCGCCACTGGATATAACAAAGAAAATGTGTCTTATATGAGCAATAAGTTTCTGTCATATCACTTAACTTATACCTAAATGGATGGTTGTAATAGATTGTATAACATAATGGCATTCACAAGGCTATGCACTTAACTTAACCTCATAATGTCAATCTAAATCATTGTAATGTGGCCATTATTAAAAACTACATAGACGCAAAAGGTTTATTTGTTTTACTAAAATATTTGAACTAATTTAGATATATTTTAAAATTATAAAATACCTGCACCTCCTTCCACAACTAGAATGAATTAATACGAAATGCGTCGTCTGAGTTGTCTCTTTTTTGAACATATCTCAAGTTGGTAATATTGTTCAAAACGTTATTTTAAAGTTATTCACTTATTTGAAATCAGCTGTTCCAGTTTGTTTACATTTTGATAGCTGCTTTCATCGGCGGGTAATATGATTCCGTAACTGCTGTGAAAAAAATAATATCACCATTATAATATATAAATAAATAACTTGTATAATCATATTAAATTACACTAGTTTTAAAATCAACCTTTTTTGTGTCTCTAAACTTGTTAAAACTTACTACTTTTATAGGTTAGGTTTTGAATAAAGTATTGTTCTCAAAAATCATTTTTTTTTTTAATTGTAAAAAAGATAATAGAGAAAGTGCCTTGGAAGCTCAAGCTATGAACTTGTTCAAGAAATCGAATGTGTTATTCACTTTAAGTCGGAAGTGGCAATGTGCATCTGTTAGAACTCAGTCAAATGCAAAGTGGATTTTACCTTCTGGTCACGATACAAATATTTATGTATACAATTGTATAACAAAAAAAAAAGTTCCGTTAATCTTGAAAAATCCGAATTATGCTAGTTGGTATATGTGTGGACCCACTGTATATGATTCTGCCCATATAGGACATGCTTGGTACGTATGCTGTTCATCTAAATTCTCAATTTATAAGTAGCTAAAATAGCCCTAGCTATTTCTTAATTACAATAAAACATATTTTATGCACTTAAAATATCATTATTTTATCATCATACGAGAAATAACTGTACATTCCGTTGTTTAGCAGTGTTGATTATATACAAATAGTAAAACTTAGGTTATACTCGAGAGAACAGGGTTCAATCCTACACCATACTGGGAACAATATGAAGGAGTTATTTTAGTCTCTTTAAGTAACGAGTAGCTACTTGCACTAGATTACAGATGTGCTTAAAAATAAATAAGCATTTGGCAGACAACTTGGAAATAATGTTGTTTCTAAGTTTAAGCTTATTTTTAATTTAAAAGGCTATCAACGAGAGATTTAACCCTCAGTTGCAGAGGTTTTGTTAAAAAAAAACCATATAAATATAACAACATCATACAAAATAGGAGCAGTAATTTTAATTTTATTGTTTGTATGCGGTACCATTCTATAGCTGCTACATGAAATTTGACATAATCCGAAGAATTCTCTGCAACCATTTTGACATCAATGTTGTCATGGTGATGGGAATCACCGACATCGACGATAAAATTATCCACCGAGCCGCTGAGCTTGGCGAAGACATCAATACGTTGACGCGTCGCTTTGAGGCGGAGTTCCACGAGGATATGGCGAAATTGAACATCAAACCAGCGACAATAATCACCCGAGTCACAGACTTTGTGCCACGTATTATTGCATTTGTTCAAGAAATTGTTGATAAGGGGAACGGTTATGTGACTGTCGATGGTGAGTAAAGTTTTGGTACTTTTGAGAGTTTTTTTTAAATTATGATAACCAACTGAAAGTTTAAAGTATGCTAATGACAAAGTTAAGTAACATGTTAGGATGGTGTACCAACATGTTGGAACCTGCTTTGGTGGCCTCATGGTCTAAGGCGCTACTCTTGACAATGACAGGGACATCGAGGTTCAAATCTCAGTCGAATGTACTGAGGGTGGTTTTCTTAAAATGGTTTTCCACTCTCCCTTTACACAAATGTGGGTATAATTCCTATAAATATAATCTTCCTAATCCCTAAAATAATTAACATAACTAGCACATAAGCATATAACCAGAGCCCTGCGTTTGTGGAGTTTGCGATAATTCGCGAATGTTAGATATGGCATTTTTTCTTTCAGATGTTCACATTTCAGGTTACCCTGATTGCAAATATATGCTCAGAATTGTCGCGATAATTCGCGAAATCGGCGTTTTAGCGCGATATTCGCGATTTTAAATTATGCCCGCAATAATCACGATTTAGTCGCGATTTTCGGCATTCGCGTTAATATTTTGGGATATTGAAAAATAAAAATGGAAAATTTTGATGGAAGAGAGTGATGGCATCGAAAGTTTAAAAATTGATAATGTGCTGCTAGGGCTGAAGACAGACAGTATGTTCAGTGACTTCGCAACAAAGTGTTTGCAAGCGTTGTGGCTGCCGATTTCAAATGCAGATTCAGAACGATATTTTTCTAGGTATAGTTTAGTAGTAACAGACCACAGAACCACAATGAAAGTGGATAACATTGTTACCAGCTGCATGTTGCAGTTTGGTGATGTTGAGTAGTTATTTTGTATTTTTCTAGCCTAAATTGAGAATTAAAAATATAGTCACAATTTTTGTGAAGTAACAAGATGATTTTTGTGTAATATTTTGTCTTTGTGACTTGTACATACTTTTCCCGGACCAGCTGCCGCTAAATCTTACTTTTATAATAAGTTGGCAGCACATTTTTTTGCGGACTAGTGTTTTTTACCGTTTTGTCCAAACAAAATGTAATTTTTGGTTTTCACTTCAATATGTTTAGTTTACCTGTTTCAAACATTGTCCTGGAAGTCTAGTTTTAACCCAACAAAGTCACCTTAATCCCGAAAGTTTGATAAAAACAACTTTTTTAACGCTTTTGTCTTAATTCGATAATTTCGTCGCAAAAATAGGATTTTTGTAATTCACCGCTTATTCACCGCTTTTGGGAAAATTAAAAACGAAATTGGGCTTTTTTATTCACCATAAAAGCAGGGCTCTGCATATAACCCAATCAGATAGTAAGATACAGTGTTAAAAAGAAAAGAACAACTACTAATTTTACATATGACATTAAATAAACAAAAAATTAACAAAACTGCATTTGTCTATTTAGATTTTGTTTTATTAGAGAGTTATTTACATATTTTTTATATTATTTACCCTAATTTTTTCATGTTTTACTTATATAATTTGTTTTATACATAATAAACTGTGTCTACTGAAAAATTGTGTTTTATTTGATGGGCTATTATTATATTTAAATACTTAACGTGGCCCTTCAGCCAAAAAAAAAGAAATGTTCAGACCTGGTTTAAATGAACGCTGGCTGGCTCGCTCTTAGCCTACTTATTGAGAAAGGGCTAAACGATGAGGGAAGAGTCATAATGAACTACTTTTTACTTTAAATTGGAAAATAAAAACTATTTAATATCAAGTGAGTAACTCAAATATTAGGATACCATAATAGAATTAATTATAAAAGTCATTTAAAAATATTCACTTTAATCATTTATGCATTGCTCCATTTTTTTATTTTTATTTTTCAATTTTATGATTTTACAGTAATACAAGTGTCCTATTTGACCAAATTATTGGTAGGGGACCTATCGTCATCCTCCCTCACTTATCATACCCCTAAAAACTCATGTGTATTCTTTTCGCTTTTCTCATCCTCGCCTCATTTGATCTAGTCATTGATACGGTAATCCTTGTGTTAAACATACCAATTAAAATAATGTTAAAATGGCTTGATTTATTCTTATTAAATGTCCTTGTGATAATTTTTGTTTAGTGAAAAGTTTCTCATATTTGGTATTTGATTAATTCACCTCAATTTTAATCAAGCTAAATATGACTCCAGGTTCTGTGTACTTTGACACGTCTCAGTTTGACCGTTATGGAAAACTGTTCCCCGTCTCAATGAACGAGGAACCAGCCCAACCGACGGTAGATAAAAAGTCTCCCTTGGATTTTGCTCTTTGGAAAGGGGCCAAACCTAACGAGCCCAGTTGGTTGAGCCCATGGGGGCCAGGTAGACCCGGTTGGCACATAGAATGTTCGACAATGGCCAGGTACTGTCGAATTAATTGTTTGATACAATCCAACTTTCATAGGAAGGGACTTATCTGATAGCTAGAAACATTACTAGATCTACTTTCACGCATGTATTCATAGATCAAGTTATTGTATGTGACGTGCAGTTGTCACTCTTGATATATATTATCAGTGGCTATTAAATAACACTAATAAAAATGTTATCATTGATCAATGTTGACCACAAAAATATGTTTGTAATTTTTTAAAGGCCCTTTCTATAAAAATTGGGCTTTAGATAGATCAAGTTTCAATCCTAACTGATTATGCTAAGAGATTTTTCCCCTTCTTTTAATAGAGCAGCAACCTGCCTCGGTGGCGTAGTTGGCTAATGCACTTGTCATGTTGAGCTTGACTGCTGAGAACGGGGAGATCGAGGTTTGAATCTCGGTCGGATGAACTGAGGGCGGTTTTTCCTAAATGGTTTTCCACTATCCCTCGACACAAATGCGGGTTCCCTTCCTCTAATTCAACCTTCCCGATTCCTAATCCACTAGAGTAATTAGTACTTAAAGCGTATAACCCGAACGGGTAGTAAGACGCGGTGCTAAATATTATTATTATTAATAATAGAGCAGCACAGAAAAAGTTTCAAAAGTCATTTCTCTTAATTTTTTCCTTGCTTTTGCCAACCTTTCTTCTACATCGTACTTGGTGGTGTATTCAGGTTTATGCCTAAAGCGGTTGCCCCCACCTTCTCCTGGAACCAATTTGACTTAGAAAAGCCTTGTAGTTTGAGACATTGCAGTTTACTATTCATTTGGGCTATCCACATAATTTACACTAATAGGGTAGGAATGGGAGCGGTAGAATTGTGGGGAGGTAGAGTGAAAACCATAAAAAACCACCCAATCAGGATTTGAACCCCGATCTCTCCGTCACTTCCTGTCCAGTCCATTGTAAGAGTGACACCTTAGACTAGCGGTCAGTAACGTTGTTGATATTGTGGGCTGTATGGGGTTAAAAACAAAATTTGGTGATCCTGTAGGCTATGTAAAAAAATATTGAGCATAAAACTTCAACTTTATAATCCTCAAAGAGTAATTAGTTTATTAATGTATTTTTATGAATACTTGTTTGTTTGCTAAAGATTTTGCGGACCAGATCCAGCCCGCAGGCCTTAGGTTGCTGACTGTTTCTCTAAATATATATATATATATACACACAGGATGTGTGGATTTATATGGGAAGTACCCGCCTCGGTGGCGTAGTTGGCTAACACGCTAGTCGTGTTGAACTCAACTGCTGAGGACGGGGAGATCGAGGTTCGAATCTCGGTCGGGTGAACTGGGGGTGGTTTTTCCTAAATGGTTTTCCATTATCCCTCCGCGCAAATGCGGGTTCACTTCCACTAATTCAACCTTCCCAATTCCTAATCCATTAGCATAATTAGTACTTAAAGCGTATAACCCGAACGTGTATTAAGACACGGTGTTAAATAATATTATATGGGAAGTAATCGAGGGCTGGATAATAGACCTCAAACAACACAAAAAGTCCATATGAACATAATATGTCCTATTTGGATTGTTCCCAAGTTACTGGCCCATGTTCATATTTCCGCTGTTGGTTGT
The DNA here is from genome assembly GCA_902151425.1 of Timema shepardi. Lineage (NCBI taxonomy): Eukaryota > Metazoa > Arthropoda > Insecta > Phasmatodea > Timematidae > Timema > Timema shepardi. The sequence goes on along the minus strand of CABFVX010003579.1, from coordinate 44,032 downwards.
CGGTATATCCCTGTTTGTGTACAGAGTGTGGTAGATACGAGCGTTGAGTGTCTGTTGATAGGCTTATTTCACTGTTCACATCCAACGCACTTTGCAAACTCCAAGGACTACAGATACTTCTAGCAGAAGTCAGTCCAGAGTATGTTTTTTTCATAAGGCACTGTGATCATGTAAGCTTATTCCCCTCGCAAAATGAAGGGCCTTGCATAGAATGTACAGACTTGATGAATGTAGTGCAATGACAGTGAAACAACAATTCCAACTTTGAATAATCCACATAACAGCGTCGGTGGCCGCACAGTCTAATGCACTGAGGGTGATTTTTCCTAAATGGTTTCCCTTTCTCTCTCTCTCTCTCTCTGCACGCAAATGCAGGTGCACTTCCTATAAATTACACCAACCTCACCCCTAACCCATTAGCTTAATTAGTACATAGGCGTATGACCTGAACAGGTAGTAAGATGTGGTGTTAAAAAATCCACATAATCAGTAGTTGAATGCTTTAAATTCTTTGGCGTCCCTTTCTCAATAAATTGGCCTGCTGATGATGGGAAGATTGGGGTTTGAATCCCGATTGAGTGTATTGATGATGGTTTATCCTAAATTGTTTTCTACTCAACTTCCACACAAAGGTGGTGCACTTTCTCTAAATTACAGCTTACCTCATCCTTAACACATTAGTGTGATTATGACATGAGTATAACCCAAACAGGTGAATCAAGCTGACAAAGAAATAATATTAATAAAACATTATGAAGTCACAAACATTTATCTCGTATGATAATAATAAACTTATATTTATATTCTTAACCTTTACACATTCAGAGGTACAACAAAAATAAAAGATAATTAAAACAAATTAAATCTATGTAAAATAAATACAAAAATTATCAGTAATTAAATTAACCTTATTCATGGTGTTCATCGCTGTATTGTTGTTTTTTATTATCTCAATATGCCTACAATTTATTAAAGGAACTTCGACATAGTTTTAGTGAAGACGATCCAGTTTATCCTGATAAGCATGAATAGTTAATTTTGGGATGTGTGGTATCAGAGCCAAACCTACTCTTTCTCCAAATTTCTCTAATTTCATTATGATAGTGTACAATAAAAATAACTTTATCATTACTTATAAGCAACAACTATAACTCCGGTACTAATTTGCTGGAAAGAATCATACTTATATTAATATTTATATAAAAAACAAGATTAAAATAATTATTTACTTATCATAAACAAGAAGAACATTTATCAATAAAATGCAATATTTTTTTAAAAGGTTTTATAAATTTAAGCACAGTTGCAGACATATTCATCGAATGATTAACTGATAAACTAACACTCCTCTAAATCCAATTATCATATATAGATATATAAAATAACACATTGCCGAACTTTAGGTTTCTTTTTAATCAACTTCTGATAACACAAAACTGCTCTTCAACGATTGTGGGTCTTGAGGCGAGAGCAGCTGAAAATGATCAACGGCACACAAACACGCACCTCCCTAAAGCTATGATAGTTGTGGCTCATTATCAATGTTAAAATATATATCTAAATGTTATTATCTGATGCTGCCTTAGTTTTAGTTTACAATCTTTTCTTCTGCGCTACCACAATAGCCTATAATCAGGGTTCCTGATTGAATGGATCTTGAAACTCTTGAAACTCTTGGACCTTGTCCTTGTACTTGTATGTAATATTGATGTTTCTTTTTCATTGATGAGATGGGAGGGGTAGTAGCGTTGCATTGCAAGATCTCCACCAGCCCCCTACATTACACTATTAATATAACATTTTTTTAGCCTGCCAGTATGTGACTGGCGTTAATAAATACAATTTTATTTTCTGATTTTTTCCCCGAATAATCCAAAGTGCGAGATATCGAGAGTTGACTGTATTTATAACAGGATTAAAATAATGATTTACTCGCTATCAACAAGAAGAGCATTTTTCAATAAAAAAAAGTCCTTTCCTTATTTAGGAAAAACCACCCATAGTGCACCCGAGCAGGATCGAACCCCGATCTACCTGTACTCAGCAGTAGAGCCTAACATGAGACTAGCACATTAGACTGTGCGGCCACCGAGGCGGGTATTTATACTTAAAGAGTTGTAAGTGGGAGGCTATCATCGTAAATAGAAATATCAGTTGACCGCGGCATTCCCTTCTCCCCCTTACAATCGTTGCCAAAGTTTCTGCTCCAGTTGTTTGTGTTTAGTAAGAAAGTCACTCAAAGAAAGAACCTTTATGTTAGTGTTGCCCTGGAAGAAAACTGCTGAACTACGTGAAACCAAATAGCCGGCTATAAGTTTTTATGTTGGGTCTGGAAAGAATTTTTTTTTTTGTGTGGAAACGATAACAAAATGTGTTATTTTTAAAATCTCATTAAATTTTTTTTTAATAACAATTTGTTTGATATTGATTATTTGGATCGTTTTTATTTATTTCAACATTTAGCGTAAAACTTATGATTTAAATTTTAATTGATGGCTAGCAATAAAAAAAATTCTCGATATCGTTAATTTCTATGGAAATAGAAGAGAAATTTTTTTAAAAAAACGCTAGTCCTGCAGATTAACCTGTAGTTTCAATACGGACAATTTATCTCCTGCTGACTCTTAAAAGCTAATAAATATCCTCTATTGTCAAACCAAAGTATAAGGCTATTCTTCTGTACTAACTAGTTATTCAGAGGGCAAAGAAATTGGAAATTTTATGTTTAATATACATCTTGGGTGTGCTTAAATTTTAATAGCGAAAAAAAAAAACTGCCGAAACCCGGGATCGAACCAGGGACCTTTAGATCTTCAGTCTAACGCTCTCCCAACTGAGCTATTTCGGCTGTTGGTGGGAGGGGGTAAGAAGAAGATAGAACAATCTGAAAACGTATTTGAAATAATCCCTGAGAATATCTTATTTTTTAAATTATAGACAATAATATATTATTTTTTGTCTATGATAAACGATTGTATTTACAACCTCTACAAACGACACCTGTTACACAATGCTAAGAGGCTCACCTAATAACCATTTTCAGTGTATCCATATCCAAACCATGAAAGCCAGCAAATAATATTCTAAATACTCGTGAGATTGGTTTTAGTTCCAACAACGAACAAATTTAAATACCTACACGTAATGTCGGCTTACCTGCGAATATTTTATCCAGCAATGTAAAATGAAACCTCATGCTCGGCGATCTTTTACGCCCGAATATTCAGCCACTACTTGAATTACACATTTATTATTACCAGTTTTCAAACTTCAGGATTGTCCTACTCTTGTTAAACGTAGCTTACAAATCTATAGTGTACAACTGAATCTTGTTTTATATTTTGTTCTGTTGATTTGAAGAAACTTGTATCCAAGATCGTTAAGATTTAAAAATAAATCGCTGATTATATAGATTCGCGCCGGGTGAATTCCCATAGATAAAGGAGAGTGAATTCCTATCTTTGTACACAAGAGCGCGTTATAGATTGAACTCGCCTCGTTAGAAAATAAAAATATTTGTTTTTTTATGGCCGACAATGGTAAAGTTTTATCATTATTATTATTGCTGGTTTATAGATACTGATCAAAAGTGACAGCTGCAGATCCCATGTCTTGACATATAAATACGTGACAGATATTTTCCACCTACCAGATATGGTTCTTCCTATATAAGATTGGACTGTACAACTGCTACCGAATTATAAGATTGCGGCTAAAACACGGCTGAAAAAAATATTATTGGTGAAGTTAAGGCTTTCCCTTCCACAGGGGACTGGATGTTGTGTTTGTTCTACGATAACTATTTTTAGCACCGCGTCTTACTACTTGTTCTATCTGTACACCTATGTACTGAGTGGGTAAGGTTGAATTTGGAGGGAGTCTACCCGCATTTGCGTGGAGGGATAGTGGAAAACCATTTTGTAAAAACCACCCTTGGTACACCCGACATGTCTACCTCGGTGGTCTTGTGGGGGTAAATTGCTCGCCTAAGGACTCAATGTCCGTGGGTTTAGATCCAGCCGGGATTGACGTATTTTTCTTCACCGATAAAAATCACTAGCGCAACTTTCTTTTGAGGGGAAGTAAAGCCGTCATGTTGATTGTAGCATGTAAAAGGAAGGTACATATGAAAATATCTTTCCTAGCATAATTGGTAGGCCCTTTCGCTCTCGCTCACAGAAATTCTTGTGTGCTCATGTAATCAATCAGTTAAGAAAGTGCATGTTAAAATGCCTCAACTAAATAAAAATACACCCGACCAGGGTTTAAACCCTGAACTCCCCGTCATCAGCAATCTATAGTCTAATATGTCTCCATTAATATGCAATATCATTGGAATGTTGGGATAGCGCCATGTTCGGCCGCACCATGGACCTACACTCCGGGGGTGTTGACCTCTTGTTTCCTCACCACGAGAATGAGGAGGCTCAGAGCTGCGTCCACCACGGGGTGTCTCAATGGGTCAACTACTGGCTGCATTCTGGTGAGCTCACATACAAGTGGTTACTTGATGAGGGTTCGCTCACTATGTTAATTAATTATTGGCTCAGACAAGGTCGTAGTCAGGTTGTTTTTTTTTTGCGGGTTCGCCCCCTCTCTCCCTCCTTGAAATCACTGGCTGGCTACGGTCTTGGGCTCAGCCCTAGTAGGTCGATAATCAAGAAAGTAACAAAGCATTGGTTTCTACCAGAGACGCAAAATCTAGACTTAGGGCCAGTTTCATAGTCAAATTTAGTACGCCTCAAGTGCGGCGCTACACTAAGTACATGACGACACCTACCTGAACCAGAATGGAATGGGCCAGTTTCCTATGCGAGAACGGCCCATTCCATTCGAGTTTAGGTAGGTGTCGTCTTGTACTTAGTGTAGCGCCGCACTTGAGGCGTACTAAATTTGACTATGAAACTGGCCCTTACAGTAAGTTCTTGATGCTGTACTTGAACCTCTGAATATCTCCAGTAGGTTTAGTCACAGCGCAGTTTTCAATCAAGATTTATTGGTTAACTTTTGAGTAATTCAGACCTTATTATAATCAGTGGCTTCTCGACTGTAGTAACCCAAGTTGTTTTTTAGTACATTTTAAGAGTAGTTTGTTGGCCATCCAGTTTGATATAAATTTAATTTGACCTTATGAGATAACTGTCACCATCAGAGAAAATGCACGAATTAAAACAGTTTGATAGTTAAACTATTTTTATTATTATTTTATAATCGCCAGCCATGCTATTCTAGAGTTACACTAGCATTTTGATTTATGCTTGATATGTACTATTCATTATAAAAATATCATTGTTTATTTATCGAATTGTCCCACATTTTATGTATGTATCAAATGTAGTACCTATTATAATTACAATTTTTGTTTTTTGTTTCAGGCCACTTGCACCTGAAAGGGGACACAAAAATGTCAAAGTCTTTGAAAAATACGATCTCTATTCGAGATTTCCTGACAAAGTTTACCGCGAATGAGTTTCGTGTGTTTTGTCTCCTCTCTCGATACAGAAACGGTTAGTAGTTAGAGATTTAGGACATCTTTACTAGTTGTCATTTGTTTGTGTGTTTCAAGGCTATACTAGGGATGGAAACCCCTCTCCCCTCATGCCTTTATTCATAGCTCAACGCTGTCAGCTTATCAGATTGCAAGAAACAGAGAGACATTGTGTCAAGAGGGAAAATCTTTGTTTATTACATAATACTTGAATGCTCCTTATACTGTTTCTTGTAGCGATAACAGACGAGGAGGGAAGGTCTGCAAGTCTGTCGGAAAACGCTCAGAGAACCTGATCCTTGATTTCAGGATCCTTTCTTAGTTATTGTGAACAGGTTACAAGCAATACGTATGATAATACTTAGATACGATTTTACAGAGGAGAGGTTGGGTCAAGCTAACTAATATTTCACCATCACGCAGGCTATAATAATCTTCACTGTGACCCCATTGGCGTAGCATTAGGGGAGGAAGGTACCATCGGTCAAGTGGTGTAATTTTGTAAATTTAAAAAAAAAACACGAGATTAAGTAGTTTGAAAAAAATATTTATAATAGTTAAAAAAAAAGGTTGTATAATAATAACTATTATTATTAGTTCACTGCTTTGACTGCCTTTTATTAGCCTAAATTTCACTATATGGCTGCCTTCTTACAATATTGGTTTAGCAGACTTATAATTATATATTTATTTATTCTTTTTTTTTAGCACCGCGTCTTACTACCCATTTGGGTTATATGCTTAAGTACTAATTACGCTAATAGATTAGGAATTAGGAAGGTTGAATTTAGAGGAAGTGAACCCATATTAGTGTGGAGGGATAGTGGAAAACCATTTAGGAACACACACACCCTCCCCCCAGTTCACTCGACCGAGATTCAAACCTCGATCTCCCCGTCCTTGGCAGTCGATCTCAACACGACTGGCGCGTTACCTAACTACGCCACCGAGGCAGGTTATTCTCTTATTAAACTTCCAATAATAATTTAGTTTCTACACCGGGTATGGGGTGCCAAAATCGAGACCCGCCCTTGATACGCTACTGTGTGACTCTTTCAGAACTGAAGTTTATGTGTTCCAACATTCTAGGTGTGGAGTACACAGACCTCTCGATGGAAAACGCTGTGGCAGTTTCCAAGAAACTCGAGTCATTTCTTGAAGATGCAGACGCGTACATTCGCGGGGTGTCTAGCAGTGGAGTTGTTGACGAACCTTTCTTATTAGAAGTAAGAATTCACCACTTTACTCCAAACTAATTAGCTATGTGTTCATTTCTTTGTGCAAGTTCTTCTATTGCCAAGAGCATCAAGGTGTAGGCCTATTTCTAAATATAGCTGTATGTTAATTGAGCATCAATTTTCTACTCTTTTCTAATATGTTTAGATATTATATTCCAGCATAAAACCCTGTTATTTAGGAGAGAAGTTTGTTTGTTCCTATTAAGGCTTAAACAGATAATTTACTTTAATTACATTACTTTACAATATTTCCAAGCCATCATGCACTTATTCATTTTATTATTTATTATTGCTTTGTGTTACTTGTTTCAAATCAATTATTGTTAAAAAATGGGACATTTTGAAAAAAAAAATATTTTGTATTAACATAAAATTACTTGGGTGATTTTTTTTTTACTTCAAATTTTTTCCAAAATTTTTCTTCTATATATTTTATAAATTCTTATTGAAATGTTTTGCGACATCTATTAGCTATTTCCACAATTATTTTATAACTTTATGTGCTGACATCTATCCTCGTCAGGTGAAACTGTATGAAGTGTTTAGTGCTGCAACCTAGACGCGTCAAACATTACTACTTAGGACACATTGTGTGCTGCTATCTATCTCCTCTTATATAAACTAACATTATATGACGCCACTTTTTGTTTATAGCTATATGAGCCTAGCTACATTGTACATTTTATTTTTCTTAACAAAGAAAAAAGAATATTATTTAATACCTACAAGATGAAACAATGTTCTCTGTTAATTTTTTTTTCCCCTCCATAATCTATACCAACTATTTTGAACAAAATAGAGGGTGAAAGGGGGGGAACCGTCTTTTTATATTTAGAATAATTGAAGTGAATGATTTATAAAATTTTAAAATAAACAGTTTAGCCTAATAAATGTTTTGCCATTTTGATTATGTTTGTTAATTATTGTGCCTTTAATGAAGTATAGTACAATCTCTTGGTTAGACCATGTTTTATTTAAAAAAAGACAGCTTACCCGCCTCGGTGCCATAGTTAGCTAACACGCAAGTTTGTGTTGAGCTATACTACCAAGGACAGAAAGATTTAGGTTCAAATCTTGGTCAGGGGAACTGGGGGTGGTTTTTCCTATATGGTTTTCCACTCTCCTTTCATGCAAATGTGGGCTCATTTCCTCTATATTCAACCATCCCTATTCTTAACCCTTTAGAGTAATTAGCACTTAAGCGTATAACCCAGACAGATAGTAAGACGCCGTGCTAAGTATTATTTAAACATCTTAATTTTCTCTTTTCATCATTGAAGCATGGTAATAAAAAGTATTTCATTTTTGTGATGAAAGCTAAACATTTTCTTTAATTGTGTTTTATAAACTAGTTTTAAAGTACCAGAATCAGGGGCAAGATATTTATATTATAACTCAAATGAACAGGATGATGTAAGGAATTTTAAGGTAATGTTCGGCATTCACTAGGAGATAAAAAATAAAATCCATAATATGGAGAAAGAAACCTCATGCATAACTGATAAGGTTGCAAACCCCAACCTCCTAAATCAAAATTATATATGCTATTAGTGCAGACAACACTGTAGGCTACTGATTTTTAACTATTAATCTTTAAATATAAGCAATTTAAGTCACAGTCATTAAATTGATATTTTATTTTACAATTTGTTTCAGAATTTAGCCAGAACTCAAGTTCAATTCTTGTCAACACTTGCGAATGATTTTGACACAGCGAAAGGCCTTGGACTATTGCTAGAGCTCATCTCTATAACAAATAGGATGTTACATCAGGAAACAAAGGTAAAACCTCAGGCTTAACTTTGTACTGGACTCTGCATCTTCTTCATGCATTGAAGAAATTATTTTGAAAAGACTTTGAAACCTTAAGTAAGGTTTTTTGTTGGATTTTTTTTCCAAACAAACGCAATATTTTAAATTGTTAGATCATGAACGTTAACAAAATTCACAAATTGAAATGGTACTTAATCTGTAATATAGGCCTAAGTGTGTTTTGCTTGTTAATACTGTGGTTTTTAATTAAATACCTGTTCATTGACTCTGTTCTGGTCCTCTGGCTTTTTTTTTCTGCCCGTGACACGCTCAACAACCGAGATTGAGAACGGTATTGGGCGCGTTCTTATTATCGGTAATTCAGTCTGCTTACAGCTTCGGTGCGCTCAGTGTATTTATTTGTGCTAGCAATTTTCCAAACTTGTTTCGTCTATTGTATCTACTATATTACATTTATTGTTCTATATGCACCAAGTTAAAAAAGAAGACCATGTTCCGCTTAACGTTGGAGGTCTGGAACTTGGCCCACTTTATGAGTGGGGTCTTACTATATTTTGATATTCACAATGCTTTGATAGTTTTAATTCTTTGTTTTGTTTTGTGTACTATTTTCTCTTTGAAATAAACATATCTTAAGAAGATGATTAATAAATTTAAACTAAGACTGATATGTTTGATCAAAACTTTAATGCAAAAACACACAATCTCCTAGTATTTTTTTTCTATAATTGTCATCGAACCATAAAAAAAATACATACATTTTAAGCTAAAAGTCAAGTTTGTTGTAAAGTTGTAAAGATTGGTATTGGATCTTTTAGAGAAATGAGCTTATTTGTTCTCCTAAATTCAGGTCGCCCCTTGTTACACTTATCAATTTGTCTCAGGTCGTGGAATGCAGTCGCAGACCGGGCGCTGTTGCCGCAGTGTCAGAGTTTGTACGTCGGACGCTCAACAGCCTTGGAACCCAATATGGCACCAATAAGGTATATCATGTTCTACAAACTGTGCTGGTGGTTTTATCGGTCACTTGCTACACAAAAAGTATAGACACTGCTCTGTGAAGTTCGGCGAGCACTTTGAACTTTGTTTAGTGGGTCGCGGTGGAGAATGATACAAAACACACAATAGATGATGATTTACACTTCTTTTACACTGAATGGTAGCAATATTACCTTGATGGATTACACCATAGTTCTATCTTATAAGCTACACCAGAATGGAACATTGGAAGGGTTAATTGGAAAGTATATATCAAACTTGGCCAGCCAGTAACTGGGATTTAGCTACCACACGTTGTGAAGAAGTGCATATTGACTGAGTTCATATGTTTGCTTTCTGTTTCAGGATATGGTAGCAGATAGCCCCCTTCAGATGGAAAGAATGGTGACGAGCGCGGTTAATTTCCGCAACCTTGTCCGAGAGTTGGCTCTTCTTGACCTTAAGGACTCTAAGAAACAGGTACATCAGAGACTTTTCTCTATGATAAGTCCAGGTAATAAATAAAGTGCCTCCCAAATGATCAGATTCAGGAATACCAACAAAACTTAGGTTAACAGAAAAAAACTTTATAGTAAGATTCTTGTAGAAAGAATTGCTTGGAAAACATACCAAGAAAAAATCAGTCAATATTGATGATATCTTTTTATATTCTTAGTATTATTTTGTATGTATATTGACACTTTCTAGCATACTTTGGTTATTCGATGGTTTAAAGTGTGACTCTTGCAATATACTGGAGTATCAATGACGAGATCAGGGTTCAAATCCCGGTTGGGGTGTACTGAAGGTATTTTTCTAAAGGATTTTCCACTCTACCTCCATGTAAATGCAGGTACACTTTTTCTAAATTCAACCTTCACCATCCCTAACTCATTAGTATAATTAGTTAATGTGGATATAACCTGAACGGATAGCAAGATGTGATAAAAAATATTTAAATAGAAAAAATACTATCTATTAAAAGTTAAAGCTTGAGATCAGTTGTATTCAACCTGGCATATGTGAAGACATCATAGAGGGTACATATATATATATTTTTATTTAAAACTTAATATTCAATACACTATTTTGAATGCAATTTATTATAGATGTAGCTTAAAGAATATGTATAGTAATTTGCATTATGCAACAACAAATTTGGAGGTACAAAGTTGAAGAGAAATTAAGGTAGGCGAACATAAAAGGATGAATACCACTGCTCTAGATCACTTGTCTTGACGCAGGAATGTATGTAAGTATTTTTACTAACTCTGGTAACTAACTGTCAGATATGGTGTTTGCTACCAGAATCCAGCTATAAACACACAAGACATGACAAATTCAAGACAGTGGAACATTGGATCTCCCTTTGTATCGCTTTCGTCAAAGAAAGGGTTGTCGTCATTCTATGCCACTGCACTTTTCCTAGGTTGGGTCTATAAAACTTAGAAAATCATTTAGAATTTCTAATAATTATACTATCTCTATAAGGAAAACCCCGTTTCGCTTTATGAGGTAATTGTATTATATTTGGAAGAAGGTGCTGGTAAGGGTGTTGCATTGCGTGTTTCAAACTCCCTCCTGGTGATATAATGAAACTTAGGTTGGGGGATTGGACGGTAACGGTCGGTTTTCTTCAAGAGGCAGAAATGAACTATTTGTCCGATGGCAGCAACTTAAAGTGTGAAATGTGTTCTTCTTTTCATTGTAAAAACCATATTGTGTTTTTCTCCTTTAATATGGTTTCCATCCACCTTTCCTGTGACTTCTTCCAAATATAGTTAAGTAAGTATACTCATTTTATTTAGTATTCATAGTTGGTTTAACTAACAAAAACTAGGTATTTGTAGACATATTAACTAATAGGCTTTTGTTTGATGCTGTTTTGAATACCTTTTCTTCAGGAGAATGAACAAAGGTTTCTGAGGAACTCTTCTCTGCTCGATGCTTGTGACACTTTAAGAAAAGACTTTCTTGCTGCAGGTGTTCAAGTTAAGGTCAGTGGATATTAAAATAATTTGAGATGGGTTGTACCCTATTTTTCTCTAATCCGAATCTTAAATATTCTTTCAAATCTTTGAATCTTAAAAATATACAATTTTAGTTATATTGAAAATATTTAAATTTCAATTTAAAAAAAAAAGTTGTTCAAGCCTTGGTGCCACTGGCAACTCATGTTTTGTTTGCCATGTCTGTTTCATCATAAACAACAAAGAAAACACTTTTTTTTAATAAAGTTTGTGTTTGCGTGTACACGTGTGTGTATGTGCATGCATGTGTGTGTGCGTGTGTTATTCTCCCAACAGAACAAGTCTACATAACTCCTTTTACCAATTGCTTAAAATTGTTCTTTCAAGTCAAGGTCTTCATAATTGTATTTGAGATTCTTTTTTTTTTATTCTTAAGAATCTAAAAGCTCTAGAATACCTCATGATCAGAGGGATTCGAGGAATCAAGCATCCAATCTCTAAAAAAAATATGTAGAGTGAACCATTCCAAAACTAAATTTCTCTTGTTGATTTTTAATTATAAAATATAGACTTCTAATAGAATATTGCTAAATCAAAATATGTGATAGAATATTTTAGCTTCTTTCGTTGCCTAATGAACAGAAAACCTTGAGTTCAGACAAAATAAAAATTTTGCTTAAGTCAAATATAGGAATTAAGTGGTCTCATTACACTGCTGCCGCTGTTGTAATAGGTAATGGTTGTTTATAAACAGAATTAGGTTGTAACTGGCCAATCCCTCATCCTCTGTATCGTTAAATAGAATCTCTAAGACTGACCCGCTTAAGACGGGGAGATTGGAGTTTAAATCATGGTCAGATCGATTGAGGATTAATGTTTTTATATTATTTCCCACTCTCCTTCCACGCAAATGCGGGTATATTTCCATTAAAATGCTTCCTTTACTATCCCTACCCCATTATAGTAAAGTATATAATCTGAACAGGTAGTAAGACAGAGTGATTTAAAAAATATCTCCAATGTAGAGTTTGGTAGAAAACACACAGATAACATGTGGTTTTTTTATGTGTGTCTTTTGGTTTTTTATTTTATAAAATGGATTAAAACCTAAATAATCTTTAAGTGGTTTTAGATCTAAAACATTTAAGGTGTTTCAAACTAAGGGAACACTTAAGGGGTTTCATAACTAAAGAATATTTAAACAATATTGTAATCCAAAACACAAACCTAGATAATTTTTAAGAGGTGTTAAAATAGAGAATATTTAAGATTTTATAGGACATTTACAAAGGGTAAAAAAATATGTTTATCTTTTGCACTCTTCCAATAGGTACTGGTACTTAAATATAAAACACAATTTTCAAAAAGATTAACTAATAAAAATAATGTATTAAAAATCGATTTGTATTAATCAATATTTGTCCAAAATTTTGCTATTCATTTGTTTCAATAAAAAGGCTGTTCCCACACCCGTATCTATATTATGATATATTTATGATATATTTTTTGTATTACATTTAATTATGTCAAATATTTTACATGAATTACCATATTAGTATAAAAAAAATTATATTTTGTATCGAGAATTAATCTAAAGCATCATTTTTATAGATTCCCATTCCCGTCCCGATATTTTGACTTGTTCACCGTCCCATTCCTGTCCCAATATAAAAATGTAATTCACATCCATCCCTAATTAATTTTTGTGTGTGTATTTATGTATATATATATATATTTTTATTTTTCAAATTTCTCTTTTCAGGACCATGGAAAATTGTCATCCTGGAGTTTTTCAGACTCCGTAAAATCTCAACTATGATTTACATTTGTGATATACAACCTAAAAAAAATATTTGTTTGTCGTGATCATTTATTAGGTTTGTGTGCAGCTCATGAGGTACTATCTTGCCATGGCCGAGTTCGCGGGTGTTTTTTAGAGCAGTGGTTCTCAAAGAGGGTTCCCAAAGGGTATCGCGAAAATATGGTGAAATTCAAAAAGAATTCAAAATGATATTTTGTTTCACTTAAAACTAATTTAGAGTTTTTATATTAAACAAAAGATGGTACAGGAAAGGAGCATGTAAACAAATAGAAGGATCAAACAAAGTATGGCTTTGATAATGAAAATAAGAACATGGTTCAAACTTTGAATGGGTTCTGTTTGTTCCTAACCCCTCTTTCCTCCACCATCTTACACATATATTTAACAAAATGTAGCTCAAAAAATGAAAAGAAGTTTTTCTTGAAGAGCTATGTGTTATCACAAAAGAATATTTTTATTATAAGTGTGTCCTCTTATTTGAGGGTTTCCTTAGCTCAAACCACCTGTACATACGAACAGTTCATACCAGGGGTGCTGTGAAGTATAGGGGACGCATTGAAGGTTGCCAACCTGATAAAAGATAGATAAAAAATGCTTTACAGTGGCTTGTGGTCAATTCTGGGCAAAAGGAAGCAGTGAGGCTACAATAAAGGGGGTCTGATGGAACCTAGTTTAATTGGAAGCTCTCACTGGTCCTTCCTTGTATTTTTTTTCTAGTTTATTAAAGTATTATGGGGCATAAAGGAAGGGGGTGACACAAAATATAAATGGAATAAAACAAAATCATTGGTGATATTAGAAATATTACTCAATCATTAAATCATATATATTAAAATAATAATTTGAATTATAATAATAATTGTAAATTTAGGATTGCAGATGTTTTTTCTTGTGTTGTGGCCTGCAAATAAGTTTGTCCTTTGGCATTCCTTTTAATAACTTTGCAAATATTATTAATATCACTGAATCCGGATTTATTCTACTCGCCATTATCATAAGTAAATAGTGAGGTCAATCATATAATCTTCCATCAACCCAACACCCTGATAATAATTAATAAACATTATCATAAAATTGATTATTGAAATGTCAAAGTTTTTTTTGTTGCTGCCCCTAAAAATGAAATGGGTCTGGCTATTTCAATTATTTTATTTTTTTTCGCCAAAAGACCAAAGAAAAACTCTGCTTTAAAATATTATTTATGAATTTTGACACAGCAACCCTCCTCTTCTACTACTGCACTTGTTGACACACTCGTCATTCTACTACTGCACTTGTTGACACACTCGTCATTCTACTACTGCACTTGTTGACACACATGTCATTCTACTACTGCACACAAAGAAACAAACGAATGACAGAATAAAGAGCGAGACTAGCTGCCTGGCCGGTCAGTCTGATAAATAATTGCTTGCTCTAAGAAATAAGAGCCGCCATCTCAACCAATATTAACAGTATTCTTGTTGGAAAGGTTTATGATTATATTAATTGGTTTTAACATTATTTTACTCTTATTTTCTTTATTCCCTTTTTAATTCCATTGAATAAACGCCACTGATGCTTTAAGATCCACCCTAAACTCTGCAAACTATGGTTCTCTATTTCACAGTTATTTTGTTGTTAAATAAACACATGTGTAAACGTTTGGATTGTAAAGTATGACAACCCAAAATTAAGGTTCTATTTTCAACAAAAGATTAATGTATAATAATTATTGATAACCAAACTATTCTTGCTGTAGCATCATGGAAAATAGGTCATCAAAGTACAAATGAGTCTTCCTAAAGCTACAGCAAAGGTGATAAGGTTTTTAATAGCTATAGTTGTATATTTCCTTAAAAGTCAAGTACAGCTGAGTTTCGATCATCTGGCCTAAACGGTACTGACAGGTGGTCGGATAACTGAAATGTCGGATATTACGGAAACAAAAGGATGGGCTGGAACAAAACAAATCAAAATTAAATGGATGTGCAGAATAGATAAGGATAAGTGACTATTTTATGGTATAAATCCTTCACTATCACTTAGTTTACATTAGTTTACATCGACGGTCAGATAGTAGGAACTTTACTGTACTTTCAAATTGTCATCCCTCCCATTTGTTTTATCTATACATGTACACATTTTATTTGATATAAACTGTAAAAAAAACCACTGTTAATTGATATTAACAAGCACCACTAATATTTTCCTAAATGATTTATGTTTAAATCACTGTTGAGTACTTAGAATAAAGATTTATATGATAGAACAGATGTGTTAACAATAACCACAGGGTTCACAAGCTTACCTAGCCTAGGTATACTAATTGTATGAAAATATATAGATATATTTATTTATTTATTTATTCTCTGTATTTGAATTGATTGCTGTTCAAATATATATATACAAGCATTAAAACCTGTAGCTGTAAATATTAATCAACCCAGCTTCCATTACTCCTTTTATAATACAGTCCAATTCTCATATAAAAACAATTTAGAAAAATACAAATATATCTTTGGGGGGGGGGGGCCAAAACTAATTGAATGTTAGTTTATGGGTAGAACCCCTCTAAGCAGATGTGAAGCATTGGGCAAACCTCATTTGTGGGGACTCAAGTTATCCGCCTCATCTGTCCCCCAAATTTTAAAATAATTTTTAAAAACTTAAATTTTGTCCCATGTTGATGGAAATGAAGTATGTCGAAAAAAGACCGCAAGAGAGGTGAAGAAAGAGATTGGAAGAGCAGATAAAAGAAAGTGTGTAAGTGAGAGGAGAGTGATTGAAGAATTAAAAGAATAAAAATGGTAAAAGTATGGAGGAAGATGGAGGCATTTTACTAAACTGACCCGGCCACCAGGCTGAAAACAGTTTTTTTTAGCACCCTGTCTTACTACCTGTTTGGTTATACACCTATGTATTAATTACACTTATGGTTTAGGGATTAGGAAGGTTTAATTGAGAGGAAATTAACCCGCATTTACGTGGAAGCCAAAATCGTGGTTTATTATACTTTTATCCATGGGCATAGGGAGGAGGGTTATAGGGTTCTCCCCTTCTTCCCGTCCCCCACCTAAAATATTTTGAAGTTTTTAATATGGTGCCTAAGATGGCCTTGTACCAAATTTACAATAACTTTTAGAGGCATTAACTTTTCAAAAAATTGCCAGGGAAGTTGTTTATAGGGTAATCCAATTTAAAAAAAAAAAATTCCAGGCATATTAGTTCTAGAGGCAGTCAATTAAAGAAAACAGCGAGGGAAGCACACTTCAAATACCTTTTATATACATACAAGTTTAAAAATTATCCAAGCAGGGCCTACTCTGATTAGCTTCTAAAGGCATTCAATTTTCAAAAATGAATTTAGGAAAGACTCCTTTAAATAGCTTCTAGGGTCAACTTGTTTAGAAAAAACAACAGGTGAGCATTATTCCAAACAGCTTCTAAGGGCATTCATCCTATTTAAAAAAAATTGTCGGTGGAAGATCTCTTGAAATAGCTTCTAAAGGCATTTTGTTAAAAAAAAAAAAGATACGAACTCGTTAATAACTTCTAGGGGCATCCAAATTTTAAAAAAACTTCTCGGGGAGGACCACTTCAAATATATTCTAAGGAATCTAATTTATAGAAAAATTATGGGTGCGCACTCCTTAAAACAGATTTTTTAAATATCCAATTTTCAAAAATTTGCTGAAAGACTATCCAAATTTCAAAAATTTTGGGGGGGAGCACTATTTAAGAAGTATATAATTTCCAAAAACTCTCCAAATAGTTTCAAGGAGCATCCAATTTTTTTTCATTTTTTTCCCTTCCCCTATACAAAAATAAAGTTCCATCGCTACCGTAATAACCATGTTTATATTTATTAAGTTTTAGTAGTAAGTCATCATGCCATAAACAAACGATTTTGAAAAGCCTCCCCTCCAAAAAAAAATAATTCTCCCTAAGCATACAATTTTAACAATTAATATTAAGTAACTGACTAGGTACTGATTATTTTCATTAATATTTTAGAGTTAAGGAGGAAGAAAGTAGTTTCCCTTACCTAAAGTAATAGGA
This sequence comes from Timema shepardi, assembly GCA_902151425.1. Taxonomy (NCBI): domain Eukaryota; kingdom Metazoa; phylum Arthropoda; class Insecta; order Phasmatodea; family Timematidae; genus Timema; species Timema shepardi. Next base: position 26,722 of record CABFVX010003579.1, on the reverse strand, counting down.
ATAAAACCCTAATAGAAAGATCACATAGAGTGGTGGATTTACAATTTTTGCGCCCCTAAACACAATTATAATATGCACCACCCCACTCCCCTCTTTTTTTTTCAAGGGTTTTAGGAGGTTTTGGAGGGGAAAATATGTTGGGGGGGGGGGGCGGGGGGAGGGGAAGTTATTATTTGAAGAAACGATTTTTATGAAATAAAATCAGGCGTATACACGTCATAAATGTAATTAACTAATTATTTAAAATTAAAATAATGCAATCCAATATGTCCCACCTCCTAAAGCCGCCGCCCCTAGGTCCGTGCCTAGTGGATCTATAGTATAAATCCGCTTCTGATCACTTATGGAAATGGCCTCTTCCACATTATAAGCAGTTGAGATTCAAACCCAAGATCCTTTGTCACTGACAATCCAATCTGTTTGGAAAAAAAAAGGGGGAAATAATCTTCATTTTAGTGAGAATATTGCAAGCAATTATTTTTCTATTTTTCTATACTCATATTATGATATGTGTAAATGAAATATTATTATACTACATTCTAATTGGACAAGGATAAGTGATAGTTTTAAAAGCTAAAAAATATTCCGGTACCGGGAATCGAACCCGAGCCTCCTGGGTGAGAGCCAGGTATCCTAGCCACTAGACCATACCGGACTTGTAGAGAATAGTGAAAATGTCAATACTTATAATTATAAAATGGGCTTGAAAAATGGATGTAATAAAGAATATCTGTATGACATTAATAATGTATTTTTTTAATGTCTAAAGCTAAAATTGATAAAATCCCGAAAGCATAGTAAACGCTTTTAAGAACGCAACATTAATTTTGTGAGCTACTTTTACTAAAAAATGTAAACTTAAAAATATATATTATTAATACTACTACTACTATCTTTATAACTATAACACTGTAAAAAAAAAATTCATCTTACAGATTTTTTTAAAAACTTATTTACCTAGTCAGAAATATTAAATTAAAAAAAAATCAATTGATTTATCATACAAGACCCTTGATAGTTTTATTTCCTAAATCAACGTAGATAGATTTATTTTCTAAATTAATGTAAAAAAAATCTCCCCGGCGGGGAATCGAACCCCGGTCTCCCGCGTGACAGGCGGGGATACTTACCACTATACTACCGAGGAATGAAATTCTTACTCTGATTTTATCTATTTTAACTTTATAGGCAAATTAGACAAATTTGTAATTATTTTTATTGCATCTATATAACTGTGACATATTATTTTGCCCCCCCAAAAAAATCTAAATGAAAATTAATAAAACTGGAACAAATAAAAAGTTTTTTCTCCCCAACTTAAGTAGGTCGACTCTTGAATTGCACTCTGCTTTTCTATTTCATAAATTATTCAACATTAATCGCGTTTTTGTTGTATTTTTTTCATTAGAATTTATTTACATTTAAATATGAGTTCATTTGATCTTGACCTTACCAGGTTTTGAACCCGCTAAGGTCTATTGAATGCGGTTTAAACCTTGAAGCACGCCAGTCTAACACGAAACGATAAGTTAGACCACTATGCCACCGAAGTGGACTGGAACATATTTACCCAACAAATCTACCCAGGGTGACAGTCTATTCTTTGTTCACTCCTCTCCCCCTAGAGGCAGTTTCAAACTTATTTAACTGTGCAACAAACTTTCTAAGAAAAAGTATTCAATCGTTGTACAGTTTACAACACGCGAGTAATCATATAACTGTAAATATTGTTTTTAATTTTTAAAGATTAGATTAAATTTTAATTATTTCGCTCGGCCTACTTTAACATAAATTTTCAGTTAATATTGAATATGTCAATTNAAACAAAATTTAAAGGTGTAGTTAAATTTACAATACGCAGCTGCTCAGCTAATATTTCAAGCGCTTGTGACGGAAGGTTAATCAGAAATAAACAATAATTGAAAGTTGCAAGTGGTTAGGCTCGAGGTTAGGTTCAATAGTCTGGACGCTACTTTTGGCTTACCTTGGAATTTCACCCATAGCTTGAGTCTACAATTAGAATCAAAAAACCTTTTAATCAAAACCATGGCATAATGACGTCCGAACTTGTACGGAGATATTAAACTATTTAATTACATGATAAAACCAACTTTTCTCTCCCTCTGTAAAATATTCAAGACAGTCAGTACAACACCTTACACCAGTATAAAAAATAATACAATGCCTACGTTAACCTTGATTATTGCCAACCCCAAGTAAAAAGTTATTACACTTTGGTTACGTGTCTCTGTAATGTTTTGTTTTATGTCCATTCTAGATCAATTAAATCTCCTTTGATTGGTCCCGAAGAAACTAAATACGATGTATTGCGTCTGACTAGTACAATCCATATGTTTTCATCATTGGTAGTAGTGTTTCCTCAACAGTGAAGGATGACGAGATATTGCTCCAGGCTATTATAATCCATATGTTTTCATCATTGGTAGTAGTGTTTGTTTCCACGACAGTGAAGGAAGACGAGATATTGCTCCAGGCTATTATAATCCATATGTTTTCATCATTGGTAGTAGTGTTTGTTTCCACGACAGTGAAGGAAGACGAGGTATTGCGCCAGGCTAGTACATTCAGTAATAAAGTAGCACCAGACCTGAACACAGACTCTAATTAAAGTATATAATGATTTCCTTTGAAGCGCATGAACAACTCACATCTTGTTTAAAAGAAGGAAGAGTGAACAAACCTTTTTAATTAGGTCATCGAACAAGGGTGAGCGGGTGAATATTCTCATTCAATCTAACACGATGTTCAATAATATCCTTTCTGACAGATCAACAAGTACACTTCGTCTACCCTGAAAGGTAACAACGGTCTTACCTTGACAAATTACATTATGGAGATGGCTATGGTGTAATCCGTCGAAATAGGACTGTCATATTTTAATGTAAACGCATCATAAATACTCAGCAATTTTTCTTTCCGAATGGTTACTTAAATTTGGCATTAAATATGTTTTATTTATTTAATTAGTTAAAAAAAAGTCCATATTAAAAGTTACAAAAAATCTTTCAGTTATACTTTCTAATGGATTACTGTATAATTTATCTCTAAACGATAAATTAAATGCACAAAGAATGGAAAAACAGTTAACTCTAGATTATCCGCGGTAATGGAGGGGACGAGTGCCACGAATAATCCAAATCCACGAATAGTCCTCATATTTAGTGAAACAAGAGATTCTAGCACATTCGATTCAAACCAGCATTCACGTAGCCCCTTGGCTTCTTTGGTGCTGACTGACAGCTTTGAAACGTTACCAGACCAAATTATGTATACCTACGCCGTACCAAAGGATCTGTAAAAACATGTGTTTAGCAGCTGTCACTTCTGACGGTCAAAATTTAGGTATATACCTAAAAGTTGACCGTCAGAAGTCAGCTGTGAACTGTCAGTCAGCACCAAAGAAGTCATGGGGCTAGTTGTAAATCAATGTACAGTATATTAAAAATGGGCACATCACTTAAGGCTCTTAGCCCTGTCGAGTGCAATTATTCTAAAACCTATTTTGTGGGATGTTGGGCGGGAGGGTGAAAAACGTGCCGTGGCTTCACAACCGACCAAAGTATCACTCCGCACCAACAAGAACAGATGGAATACGGAAACCGTAGATGGCGCTAGCTACCGGACAGGTCTTACGGAAAAATCATACGTTTGGAAATATCAATTTTCTTGAAAACTAGTGAAATATTTATGTTAATATTTTCAACACCCCTTCTAAGATAATGTATCGATGTTTATATTAATTGTTACATCTTCTTATATTTTGTTATGAAGCCGGCAGTTTTCTATTTAAAAATGTCAATTTTATTGATATTTTATCACTGTTAAAATTATGGAGGAAGTGTGTATATAAAAAGTATAACTTAATCAACATGCTTCTTTCTACAAACCGTCTCCGAAATGAAAATTGCAAAACAATAATAAAGTATAACCGTTTCTTCGTTTGACTCTTCATTTTCATGCCAAATGGAAAGGACCAATCACCTTAAAAAAAAGTTTTTATTAGTATTTGCCAGGAGCGTGCCGTTTTCCTGTTCCAGATAATTAAGCAGGCTATGAGTCCATTCCAGTCCACTCACCCTTGCATAAACCTTTATTTCCTCACTGGCCACTATCGCTTCCAATAGGGATTTACTGATTACAGTAGCCCCATGGCTTCTTTGGCGCTGACTGACAGCTCACAGCTGACTTCTGACAGTCAACATTTAGGTATATACCTATATTTTGACTGTCAGAAATGACAGCTGCTAAACACATGTTTTTGCAGATCATTTGATTCGGCGTAGGGATACATTATTTGGTCTGGTAACTTTCCAAAGCCATCAGCTGTCAGCTGTGAGCTATCAGTCAACACTAAAGAAGCCATGGGGCTACTGTACAACAATCGGTAGCCCTGTATTCTCCATCAACGCGGTGGGCTTTTTTTTTCTTTCAAAAACGTATCCCCTATTGTTGGCAATGCAACGGTTTAGCTGAAAAGTGTATAATCCGCTCGCATATGATCAGGAATTTACTGTACAACAATAATATTTTCAATTCCGCCATTGTGGGAATATGAGTTTTTTTTTTTAAATAATGAGTTATGTGTAACCTTATCAGCAGTACAACGACGCTACGATCTGAGCCATGGTCAAGACAGACCACTGTTTAGAATATTATAATTATTATTATTACCGCGTCTTACTACCCGTTTGGGTTATACGCACTTACGTTAATGTGTAATGGTAGGGGGATTGTGAGATGAAATAGAGGACCTACAGTTTCACGCGGAATCCGAACCATGGTGGAGCCCTGGCATTCCTCACATTCACAAGATGTCTTACCAGAGGTGAAGGAAGGGTTTGGTAATCAGATAAATCTGTGCCGGGACCGAGGATTGAACCCTGAACCCCTGCACAGAAGTCCGACACTTTAACCCTAGACCGCCAGGTCACCCGATGCGTTTAGAAAATTCCTCGTGGAATGGTGTGTAGCGACACACCGGGTCTTCCTGAGGGGTAGTCTTTGTAGATGAAGCCAGTAATCGTTCATACACCTTCCACGTCCTCTCGGAAGAGCTCCTCTCTCAACCCGCCATGCCACTTCCGGTGTTCGGAGGCATGCGCAGTGGCGAAAAGAGTGTCAATGACCGTATCCGGCAAGAAACTCACGCAACAAAAGGAAACGGACCTTAAAACACAGCTAGGTTATTTTTAAATCCTAGCTTTTGGTGTATCATTGGGGAAATAGGACAACGCCTATTAATTTAATGCCGTGGTTTTTTTTCATATTGATACGGGCCTCCTCACTAACGGATGCAAAAATACTCGAGGACGTCTCTTAGTTATTACATTCATATAACGCCCATGGCATTACTTTTGTTTCCATAAAACAAAACGACATCAAATAAAACAAGACAACATCAAATAAAACAAAACCACATCAAATAAAACAAAACCACATCAAATAAAACAAAACCACATCAAATAAAACAAAACGACATCAAATAAAACAAGACAACATCAAATAAAACAAGACAACATCAAATAAAACAAAACCACATCAAATAAAACAAAACCACATCAAATAAAACAACAAACTGTGTAAGATCTCTTTGGATACAAAGAGGTTTTGTGTTCCACAGCGGTCCCCGCACGGATTTATCCGCTTGCCAAACCCTTCCTTCACCTCTGACAAGACGTGTATTAATCACAACTTGGGAATGTGGGGAATGCCAAGCCTCCTACCGTGGTTCGGATCCCACGTTAAACTGTAGGTCCTCCATTTCATCACCCTACCATTACGCATTAGCGTAAGTGCGTATAACCCGAGCGGGTAGTAAGACACGGTGCTAGTAATAATGTTCCACAACATACAAATACATCTCTCTACTATAGATGGTGGGTAAATACTTTTTTTAAATGCTTTAAATTTTCTATAAATGTTTTAATAATGCAACAAAAGATTTAAACTAGTATAAATATCGGTAAGTACTTTATAATAAATAATTTGGTTGTTTGAAAAGAAACAAAAAATATGCCTACTCTAATTTAATTTCTAGCTAGTAAGAAAATAATAATAATTATTATTATCTGCCATTTTAGTTAAAGATTTTAAATAAAGTAGGATTGACTTGGGAAGTCAATTCCTCACACGGATTAGTAAAAAACACACACACAAAAAACAGCAAATGATGACGTTATTGTGACGTCACCAACGTGCTTGGCAACAGTTTGCTCCTTGTTTAGTGAATAGAGAAATGGAGCGAATATAAAAGGCGCATCTTGGGCGCAAAGTTGCGCCACTTTTATATGGCATACTTGCGGGGAAGCAGATTTCCACGTTCTGGTTATTATAAAATACTCAACTAGACCATTGTTTCCCGAACTTTCGTCAGTCATGTACCCCTTTTGGGCCATGACATGTGACAGGGAGGTAAGACTTCAAATCTCGGTCGGGTGTACAGAGAGAGGTTTTTCCAAAACAGTTTTCTACTCTGCCTACATGCAAATATGAGTGCATTTAATCTGAAGTCGACCTTTCTCACCCCCAATACATTATCGAGAAGCAATTAAAATGTGTTCAACCCGAACGAGTAATGAATGAGACGCTGTGACGGATATATATATATATATATATGTGTGTGTGTGTGTGTGTGTGTGTGTGTGTGCGCGCGCGCGTGTGAGTGAAAGGGACCCCAATAGTTGCATTGCCCCAGGCTCCTTGGATCTTCTGCGCGGCCCAGCAAATATATACAAGGTCTTCATATTAGTCATTCTCCTTATTAGAAAACTATAAAAAAAAACAAGAAGCAACGCGCCATCAACGTAAACCGGTTTCATAGCTCAGTAAACTGCAGTTCTATATTTAACTCGTGGTTGAATTTTTTTGTTCTTGTAGTAGGAGCAAACATATTTTATAAAGTGGAATGCTTATTGGAAGAACTCTTTTTCAAGGCCATATAAAAGGTGTAGAATAACCAACATATGTTAAATATCACTATATATTTTAGAGTACAGCCACGAAAATCAAGGTCAGATCAAATGTATGATTAATTTCTCCTCCATCAGCGAGAAAGTATCAATTATTATTTTCAGACCACACGGCCTAAAAATACAATGGTCTGTGTCGTGTTTTGGATTTCTCTACTGTCTAGGCGTATACTCCACTTCGACCTTCACCTACGACCACCCATTGTTATGTAAATAAAAAAGAGATGAAAAGAAAACTATGACACCTCTTATCTGAAAATACAGAGTTAGCTCGTTGCTAGTTTTCAAATATCTTAAAATTTTATTTTATGAGCCAATTAAAAATTAGTGTTTTTTGGGTGGGAAAGGGGAAAATCTAAAAAAAAATGAGGAAAAAAGTCATTCTGAAAAATGTGTGTAGTTTTACTTTTCCCACTTTTCCCCCGTGACCTCCAAATTCAAAATGCCGTCTTCGGTGGCCGCATGGTCTAAGCAGCTATTCTAGCATATACTAGAATGCCAATAATCGGGAGATTGTGGTTCGATCCCGGCTGGGTGTACTGAGGGTGATTTTTCCTAGATGTTTTCACACTCTCTTTAAATCTTGATTTGTAATGAGCTTGCTTTATTTAGTCGTATGCATTTATTACGAGCCTTATGTTTACGTTTTAGTTCATTTTTTGAAAATTTGTAGTCATTTATTAGAACAATGTCATTAGTCATTACTAGTGAACGCAACTAACTGATTTTTTATGTGAGTAAAAATAACATCACGGAAGCGTATTTATTATTTTATTCTAGGTTTTAGTTGTAGATTTGTTTAGTAAATAATATACTAATCCTGACAAAAACTTGTTTTTATTATATACTTACATTTCCATATAAAAATATATAAACTACATAAAGGTTATTTTACTATGTATTTTAAGTACATACAAACGTTTTTTAAATAGTTTATAATTTATATAAGCCAACTTAAAATTTGTGGGAGTCACGAGGAAAAAATTGGCTGAAACACTCAACAAATTTGGGAAAGGCTGGTTTGTTGGATAACACCTACAAATTGATAACCATAATATTCCATTCGGGATATCCTCATATTTTCACTGATAGGGTAGGGACGAATACGGTAGAAATTATAGGAAATGCACTCGCATTTTAGTAAAGGAGAATGAGAAACTATTAAAGGAAAAACTCAGGACGACCAGCTAGGATTCAAACCCCGGTTTATCAGCACACGGCAAACCAGACTAGATGAGCTTGATGTTTAGTTTGCGTGTTCACCGATTTATTAACATTTTATGGACGTAACGGGACCACTTCCTTTCGAACGGTTGATAATTATCTTAGTTTCTGAGTAAATTATCGTTGATTTCCGAGTGTTGATAAAGTTGCCGATTAGCGTTGTTATTATAAATATACGTTGTTTTTTTTGAACACAATCTTTTACTCAGAACACTTTACAAACGGTTTCTAAGGAAGGATCACATTGTTTTCAAACGATTGCAAAAGAAGTGTTACAAATATTACTTCAATCTATAACCTGCATCGATGGTCGCATGACGCGTCATTCTCGTGTTGGACTGGATTAGCGATGACAGAGATATCGGGGTTCGAGTCTCGGTCGTGTTTACTGAAAGTAATTTTAACTCAATTGTTTCCTACTCTAGCTTCACGCAAACGCGGCTACATTTACTCAAAAATTCCTCTTTCTCAACTCTATTCTAGTAGCGTAATCATAGTCTACTTATATTACAACTAATTATTATTATTATTATTAGCACCACGCCTTACTACCCGTTCGGATTGTACGCACTTACGCTAAAATGTAATGGTAGGGTGATTATGAGATGAAATGGGGAACCTACAGTTTAACGTGGGATCCGAACCATGGTGGAGGCCTGGCATTCCCTACATTCACAAGTTGTGATTAATAAACGACTTGCCAGAGGTAAAGAAAGGGTTTGGTAACCAGATAAATCTGTGCCGGGACCGAGGATTGAAACCCGTACCCTAGCACAGAAGTCCGACGCCTTACCACTAGACCACCAGGTCACCCAACTACTTAATAAACAAACAAACAAAAGTCGCTAGCCTGTTTTCAGCACTTTCATAACCACATTTGTCATTTTATTGACCATGACATATGTTTGTCAATGCGCCCTATTTTAATCTGATGATCGTATCTATACTTGCTCACAAAATGGACGTCCTATGAAACGAATCTAGTCTCGCGTAGGACTACCATATCTGGAGTTCGCGTCCTACATCTTGGAAGTACGACCCTCTCCTGTTATAGAAATTCCTCACATCAACATAATAGATGCGGATATTATCGTATAACGGGAGCATTTACTTTGTTTAAGGCAATGCCAACCACCCTTGAAAGCTTTTGAACATTTTATTTGATTGTTACAAAACTATTATGTTCTATGAAGAAAAAAACGTTCATAGTTTTAATGCGAACACTGTTAAAAACTTTCGACAAAACGTAAAATAAAGAATTTTAAAAGATGTATCAAAATCTTACTACCTACGCCCAAAAATCTCAATAAATACACTAACATTATTTTTATAACAATGTACATTATAAGCCATGTCTTAAACATGAAACAATGTTAGTCTAGTTTCAAGCCACAAGCCTATAGACACTTTTCAAAACTACAGAGTATTTTTCAACAAACAAATAGAATATTACAAATGACTAATAAGTAGTGCACAAGTTTAAGAATCAACTTGTCCTCTTCATCTAAAATGAAGTGACCTCAGAAAGCAATGGTTATTTGTTCATATCCGGCGTAACACTTAGTGCATGTTGCGATTTATTTCCTAACAATTATTTTTAAATTTAAAATTGAATAATAATAATTAGCACCTTGTCTTACTATACGTTCGGGTTATACGCTTTAAATACTAATTACACTAATGGATTAGGAATTGGGAAAGTTGCATTAGAGGAAGTGAACCCGCATTTGCGGGGGGGGGAGGGGGGGGAGTGGAAAACCATTTAGAAAAAACCACCCCCAGTTCACCCGACCGAGATTCGAAACTCGATCTCCCTGTCCTCAGCAGTTGAGCTCAACACGACAAGCGCGTTGTTAGCCAACTACGCCACCAAGGCGGGTTTTAAAATTGAAGTTTGACAAGTTACTTACTTTAAATTGCGCATCATTACACCCATTTCCATTCAATATAGGAATTCCCTTTATATACGTACACTATAAAACAGTTAACAAATTAATTAAGTGTTAATAAAGGGTTTTTTTTCGTTAAATAGACCAAATAAAATAGAATTAACAGTATAATCTAAATTGCAATGGCTTTCCCCCCCTTATCAATCAACTTCTCTGCTTCATGCAATCTTTCAAATACTTTTAACAATGAAACCTTTGTTTTTATCAGTTGATAAAATTGTGCTAATCAATGTCAACATTTTTCGTGGATTTTTAATAGCTTTAATATACTCTAATCTTGCCTTTATTTTTGAAAAGGAAACGACCTAACATATTGAAAATTCATCCATGATATAAAATGTTTGTATACTAGTAGTTCCAGAGCCTTTTGTTGAAAAAAGATTATTGGGAATTAGTGACGAATCGAGTGTGACATGTAGTTGCTTTCCTATGACTCATCCTAATTGGTTTGAGTTTATCTTTATTTATTTTAATTTAACGTAAAGGGAAACAATATAAGTCTCGATATTTGAAATATACATTTAAAACTATTTATTCTCCGCAATGCTTATTTAGTTTTAATTTCAACAAGAAACAAAATAAGTTTTTATCGAAACGTTTAATTTGATTTAAAGATATCTGCAGCAAGCTTAACTTGGTCTCCGCTAGAGTGTGTTAGTGATGACACAGTGCTTGGAGATTCGAATATTGGAACAATACGCTTTGTTAAGTTTTAAAAGCCTCATGCAAATACAATGTTGTATTTCGATGGTAATTTAATGAAATAATATAAGTAAAACTTGAACACCGATTGTAGATATCATACTAAGAAGCTGTCGATCAGATTTTCCCCCAGCTGTTTACTAAATTGTTTTCTCCAAGCGAAGTAATCCCTACTTCGTTGGATGAGTCACCGATGTTTCCCCCCTATTCTCTCCTCTCTTTTAAGCCAGTCCCGTCATTTCTCGCCATTCGCCGCTCAGCCCGCCAGTTGGTTTGTGATATTGCTTAGGTGTAGTTCGGCTTCAATTTTCGTCTGAAGTGACATCCGCCATCCACGCTATTTATAACTTAAAATTAGACTGAATCAATCAAATATAAGTACGCAGGTGAGTGAAAAGTTTTACTCTGTATTATACTCTATCATTTCATGTTGCATTTGGTAATATCCTTGTTGTTATTCTGGAATGTAAGCAGGCCGGCTTGGTTAGGGTGTGGTTTTCCTTTTGTGAAATGTCATTGGCCGTGAATATGTACGTGGCAATATAAGTATATTTTCTTAGAGGTAATCTATTAATTAAATTTGACCATGGTGTGCAAGAGGATACTTGAAACAAGTGTAAGAATTTCCTCTATTAATGGTTACACTTAAAAAATTAAATTTAAAGTAATATTGCAGCTGGTGGTTGTACCGTTCATTGAGGTTTTGCTTGTTGATATTTTGCTACTTACTATATTCGATTGAGTTATTGCAAAGTAAATAATACATTTTCATATATACTTTTTGCGTAAAATTTTACCTTGCTAATTTAAAAAAAAATTTCATACTTACCTCACAAGCATATTATTGAACTGCAATTGTGCACTTTACAACATAACATTCTATTTATGACTAATCATAGTTATATTATTTTTCTTCAATGTTTTGTAAGAGAGAATTTAAAACTTATAAATAGGCCTAGTAGTGCTCATTTAATGAAATTTATTTTAAGTACTCGGTTCCATATCACTAAATAATATTATATTAAACTCCAGCTCAAATGTATTTACATTTTTAAATTTAAGTTGGTAGGCTTACTAAATTATGAATGTGTTTAAAAAGGAAATTTTTAATAAATGAATTTTTTGAGATTAAAAAAACAGTAAAATGTTTTATCTTAACACATTTGATACTTCCAAGCTCTACGGGCTATTTTTATTTTTGTAGTCTAACACACATGAAGTTTTAATTATTTTGAATGTAATTTTTTGAGCTGAAGTGGTGAGTTAAATGTGATTAGGCCTAATTTGACGTTACGCAAATGATCGCACACTTGATGGTTTAGTCATAAAATTGGCAGTTGTCACTTTTGAGAGAATTTATTAAGACTAGTTAAAAATATATATTTTAATTTCACTACCCCCTTCCACGACAACTTCCCTTCGTACCGCAATTTTAGCTATTCAATCATTTTCTTACAATTTTTTTAGTGCTTATAAGCAAGGCTGTAGAAAGCAAATTTTTTCTATGTGTAGGTTTGTTAGTAAATGCTACTACTTCTTAAATCTATAACGGGTTATAAGTTTGTATGGACCCCTCTCTTCTACGCCCTTGCTTGAAAGGTATTCTGTTGGGTGTGCAGTGTGGACATCTATGCTAAAAGGTTTTCTATTTTTTTTTTTTAGTGGGGGTGGTTTGGCCAACAAAACATACATTTTTGTGATGTGCTTATTCTTGACCTAAACTAGATTCAATTAAATTAAAAAGATCAAGGCTTTGTGCATTTTTTTTCTGTTCTGGTACAAAAAGGTGCGTCACGTTATCTTTAAAGAAGATAACATTTTATTACAGTGTAGAGAATAACACTGTCAACAGATTTACACAATCTTTGTTTGGCTTAGGAAGGGTACCTATTTACTTTGACATTAGTGATCTAAATATTTTGGTAACTTATTTCTACAAGTAATAAAGCTGCACATAAAACTTACGTCTCTTGTAATTAAGTGCTATTAAAAAAATGGTTGAAAATAATCGCATATTGCATATGACTAATGGGCAAGGGAGTTTGATGGTAGGATTTAGGGGTGTGTGAAGTTGCCCAACTAATATCAGCTGCGACTTTGCTTTAAAAAATCCTGCTTTGACATTAATGATTCTTTTCCAATAATGGTCAATAAGTATTGCCATTCTGAGCTGAAGTAATTTGAGTTGTAAATGGTCATAATAACTCTATTTATTAGAATTAAAACTAAATATTAGAAATGATTGTGCTGAAATAAAAATATTTTTCAAGTAATTTTAATGCTCTGTTATATAACAAGACATTTTTTTGCACGCATAAGACCACTAACAAAAACTATTTGATCTTCGATTCGTCGTCGAGAACATTTTATATATTCGTTTCGAGTTTGTTTCGAATTGATAAAAGTAGACTTCGCACACCCCCAGTAGGATTAATATAAAATTTTAGTGCCAATTTTTACTAAAGTATGAAGAGACTTGTATTAATCACAACTCGTGAATGTATGGATTGCCAGGCCTCTACGTACACATTAGTGTAAGTGCGTATAGAACAATCGGGTAGTAAGACGGGGTGGTGATGATGATGATCATGATGATGATAATAATAATGTGTGGCTCATGTCTTCCCTTTATAGTTGTAGTTTTCTTATCAAGTCATGACCGCCTGTGTGGTCTAGTGGTCAGTTCCTTTCTACATGACCAGAGGTCTCGGGTTCTATCCCCGCCGCACCGAGTGTATGTGAAATGGTCTGAAATGGGGTTAACTTTGTCTCGTGAGGACAAATTAGGAGCTACTTGTATGAAAAAAAATAATAGTTTCGGTATGTAAAACTGAGATTATTGGTTGGAGGGTTCATTGTGCTGACCACATGAGAACTTCAACCCACAGAAGTTAGCACCGTTTTCGCAAACAAACTAAGGCCACTTGGTTGGTATGGCTCGATCGTGAATTGACTCCATGAAGTTTTACAAAGAAACATGATAATACAAACCACCGTTCAATTTTTCAATAGAAAGAGTCCCTCTTCGGTGACCGCATGGTCTAGCACTGCTCTCACAGTAGACTAGACTGCCGAGTACTGGGAGATCGAGGTTCGAATCTAGGTCCGATTCATAAGGGTGGGTTTTTCAATAGTTTTCCATCTCTCCCTCCAAGCACGTGTACACTTCTATTAATACAACCTTCCTTATCCCTTGAACCACTAGCGTAATTAGTACATAAGCGTATAACCCGAACGGTTAGTAAGAAAGTAAAATAAGTCTTAGAAAACGCAAACCAATTGTTCTGCAGTCGACATTGATCAACATCTTATTTTTATTAGTGTTATTTTAGATAGTAAATAGCTACTTAAAATGACTTCCAGATCATATCACATGATTTGAAGTATGATTACTTCACAGTAGATCTACAGTAGTCCCATGACTTCTTTGGTGCTGACTGACAGCTTTGAGAAGTTACCAGACCAAATTATGTATCCCTACGCCAAACCGAATGATCTGCAAAAACATTTTTAGCAGCTGTCACTTATGACAGTCAAAATGTAGGTATATACCTAAATGTTGACTGTTAGAAGTTAGGTGTGAGCTGTCAGTCAGCACCAAAGAAGCCACGGGGCTACTATAGTAACTTTTCTAGCTTCTAAAAGGTTCTTCCTATGAAAATTGGACTGTATGCGCAGGTGCTCCACACACCCAACGTGGCCAACTGGCAAATGCCAGGAGTTCAGATAGCGCTTATCATGGAACTTAAGTTTTATAATTATGGACTGGCCAAGGCGTCAAACTTAGGTTTGGACAAACGTGTGACTAATAAAATCACACCTAACGGGCCGGAGTGTTTGCGTGGCAGTCTGTGAAGAGAAATTATGTAAAAGTTTACCTTTTCTTCGTTTTTCTTTTTTTTCTATTTTCAGAAAATTTGTATTCTTTTCTTACGTAAACTTTTTCGTTTATGTGCGGAAAAAAATCTAAATTATTTTCCCCCCTAAAAAAATTATTTCCAAATAGTTAATTTATTCCTGAATATGTTTCTTATCTAATAAACCCTAAGTTACAATAGAGCAATGAAAGCGATTCCTGTTCTCTTCTGAGCGTTACGCATCTACTACAACGCTTGGTGGTTGAATTAGTCACTTCTATCCCGTTCCCCTGGGATTTTCATTTCTAAATTCTACTATCATAAAACCTGCCTCGGTGGTGTAGTTGGCTAACGCGCTAGTCGTGTTGAGCTCAACCGCTGAGGACGGGGAGATCTAGGATCGAATCTCGGTCGGGTGAACTGGGTGTGGTTTTCCCTAAATGGTTCTCCACTCCCCCTCCACGCAAATCCGGGTTCACTTCCTCAAATTCAACCATTCCCGATTCCTAATCCATTAGCGTAATTAGTACTTAAAGTGTATAACCCGAACGGGTAGTAAGACGCGGTGCTAAATAATAATAATAAAAATACTATCATAAAAATATGAAAGTATGTTCAAACATTTGCTAGCAATGTTAATAGCTTCTAGGTGACCTGGCGGTCTAGGGGTAAGGTGTCAGACTTCTATGCTGGCGGCCGGGGTTCAATCCTCGGTACCGGCAAAGATTTATCTGATTACCAAACCCTTCCTTCACCTCTGACAAGACATCTTGTGAACGTGGGGAATGCCAGGCCTCCACCGTGGTTCGGATTCCACGTTAAACTGTAGGTCCTCCATTTCATCTCACAATCACCCTACCATCACACATTAGCGTAAGCGCGTATAACCCGAACGGATAGTGAGACGCGGTGCTAATAATAATAATAGCTTCTAACGTGACCCTAACATGAAATGAGCCGGACCAAAGCTGATTGAAACCCTGTGTCTGACAAAGCCGCTCAGTCAGGGACGGGTGCGATTTATCAGCTCGGCCAATCTCTCTAGCTTCTTGTGTGCGTGCGTGCGCGCGCAACTTGTTTGCGACTCTTTGGTCGCGCGGCTGTTCCTTCTTCCTGTCTCTAGTCTCTGATAAGCTTCTGGCCAGGATGTACAGTTCCTGTCCCTCAGGACTGCTGACTTATCGAACGGGGACGCTTCTTGAACGTTGGTAAACCCCAATTCAGGCAACACGGCTCGAGTATAGATCTTCAATCAGGAGATCTCAATGTCTCAAGTTTGTAAGAATATCACTTTGATATTAGCGGATATTGAATTGGCACAAAATATCTCACCTTTCCTCTCTAATTAGTGCATTTTTTACTTTTCTAACGTATGATGATCCATTATTTATAGGAAGTGTGTCCGCATTTACGTTGAAGGAGAGTGGAAACCCATTTTTAAAACGCCTCCCCCCCCAGTACATCCGACTGAGATTCGAACCTCAACCTTCTACGTCATCGGCAGTCTAGTCTACTGCGAGAGTAGCGCATCAAACTATGCGGCCACCAAAACCAGCTTTAAGGGATAAATAAACATTGTTACTAATTATTACCTTAAGTACCTTTTTTTTTAATGAATATGAAATCATATTTCATGGAATAGTCGTGTTTACTTGTTAAATATGTTTATCAGAGGGAAGGGANGGGGGGGGGGGGGGGGTGATGAGGTCGGGTGTGGTCGTTACTTTAAGTTTTCAAAGACTGCAGAAGTTGGGTATCACTAATTGAGATAATATTTCATATATTGCTAACCGCCTCGGTGGTTGAACAGCCTAAGGCGCCACCCAGAGCAATAGACTGGACGACTGATGTACGGGAGATCGGGGTTCGATTCTCGGTTGGGTGTACTGAGGGTGGTTTTTCGCCCTTAACCTTCACGGAAATTCGGCCAGGCTTTCTCTAAATCTAACCTTCCTCATTCCTAAAATCATCAGCGTAGTTAGTACATATACGTACAACCCGAACGGATAGTAAGACGTGGTGATAAAAAATAAAATATTCCAACTGAGGACCCTAATAAAATATTCCAACTGAGGACCCTATTTTTCATTTTATGTATGCAAGCTCCTACCCTTTTTAGTTGTGGGTGTATTGGTCCACATTGAATAAGGGGGACGTGGGCCCCCTCCCCTCTGTAACCATGCCTTTAATAATTATTGCATTACTATTCTCTTAAATATGAACATATAACATAAATATGCATGATATATTAATTTAAAAAACTGAATCCAGAAATAAAATGTTATATAGAATTTAAATAATTGTTAAGGATACAATAAAAATGTACCACCTAGGTTATTATGTATAAACCAAAAACACGCTTAATCAATATAACCCATTAGGAAAAATCTTGTATTTTTGCTAAAACCCTGTTTTGAAGCCAATCTATGCGAAGGTGTATTTCATAAAATATATTAATCAATTTGACACACTTCGTTGATTTATTAATCTCGCCATAAGGTCTATATACTGATTCATAAACGAGCTCATAACTTCATACGTTTCCTAAAAAGAGCAGGAAGAACTTGTAATGTCTAGTTCTAATTAGGCACGCGGCTGTTTTATCGTCTAAAACGATCGCGTGGAGGTGTTGTGTTGCGCGAACCTTGAATCAAGACAATGCTCCCCTTCCCCCTGCAATTAGCTGGCCTCCCGAGGGGAACGACCACCCCTGCACCACGTCCTGATCTCCTTGGTGAGGTGTATTCTCAGCACGATACACCACGTTCTGATCTCCTTGGTGAGGTGTATTCTCAGCACGATACACCACGTTCTGATCTCCTTGGTGAGGTGTATTCTCAGCACGATACACCACGTTCTGATGTCCTTGGTGAGGTGTATTCTCAGCACGATACACCACGTTCTGATGTCCTTGGTGAGGTGAACTCTCAGCACGATACACCACGTTCTGATGTCCTTGGTGAGGTGAACTCTCAGCACGATACACCACGTCCTGGTCTCCTTGGTGAGGTGAACTCTCAGTACGATACACCACGTTCTGATCTCCTTGACGAGGTGAACTCGCAGCATAATACACCACGTTCTGATGTCCTTGGTGAGGTGAACTCTCTGCACGATACACCACGTTCTGATCTCTTTGACGAGGTGAACTCTCAGCACGATACACCACGTTCTGATCTCTTTGACGAGGTGAACTCTCAGCACGATACACCACGTTCTGATGTCCTTGGTGAGGTGAACTCTCAGCACGATACACCACGTCCTGATCTCCTTGGTGAGGTGAACTCTCAGCACGATACACCACGTCCTGGTCTCCTTGGTGAGGTGAACTCTCAGTACGATACACCACGTTCTGATCTCCTTGGTGAGGTGAACTCTCAACATGATACACCACGTCCTGATCTCCTTGGTGAGGTGAACTCTCAGCACGATACACCACGTTTCGACCTCCTTGGCGAGATGTATTCTCGGCAATATACACCACGGGTTGCAGGCGAACGCTCTATATTTCCCAGGATGTATACAGTAGCCCCATGGCTTCTTTGGTGTTGACTGACAGCTTTGAAAAGTTACCAGACCAAATTATGTATCTCTACTACGCCGGACCATATAATCTGCAAAAACATGTGCTTAGCAGCTGTCACTTCTGACGGTCAAAATTTAGGTATATACCTAAATTTTGACTCTCAAAAGCTGCTAAACACATGTTTTTTGCAGATCACATGGTTCGGCGTAAGAATTCATAATTTGATCTGGTAACCTTTCAAAGCCGTCAGCTGTGAGCTGTCAGTCAGCACCAAAGAAGCCATGGGGCTACTGTATCTGACTTAAGAATGATTTTTTCTTGCGAAGAACCTTTTGTAGCGCCTTTACCCTTTTCAAAAGCCTTTCAGATAATTCTTCGTGAAAAAAAATGTAACCATAAATTTGTTTGAAGGTTGTTTAACGTAATTAATTTTTGAATTACAAATCACAATTCGCGTAAAATTATCCTTTACGTAGGTATAGTGAATCAAACTTTGTTTTCTCCCTAAGGGGTGGAAATTAATCCCGCTTTAAATAATCGCATACGTATTTCAGATTCTTCCCTTCAGGTGGCAGAGCACTACATTTAGAAAATAATCATTTCAAAATATTTTATTCCGTATTTTCGGTTACAACCACGAGGGGCTTTTTTACGGAAACTTATTAGCCTGGTTATTAGGCTTATTTTGAAGGGACTAAGATCTTTGTAGTCCTTTTGAATTACAATACAAATTGAACGAATTCGGTAAGGTTTTATGACTTTTTAGGCATGTAATGAAATACATTAAATAATAGGGTATTAAGTTAATCACATTATTACTCTTTTAAAACGCAAAATAATAGTATATTCCATTTTTTATTGCTCCGTAAACATGGTTTCCCCGATATTCTGCAAAGTTTACTTTTCCACATTTGGGAGAAATGGCGTCACAGAACCAATATTATGTTTATAGTTCATTTGCTAACGGGATGGATGTATATTTGTCTACCCTCGTGCAAGCGTGTATTATCTTTGGGTTTACTTTTCGGATGTCGCTTTGTTGTAAAAGAACGAAACTCAAAGTATCGTAAATGAAATGTTTTTAGCAAAAGTGACAATATTATTCAGGTAAGTTACCTAAAAAAACCCAAGGAAACATTTGAGTATTGTCTAAACAAATGTACTGGCATATCGTATTAGTCTACTGTCTTTGGTGATAGCTTTTCCATGTTTTACTATCGGACCTTGCGACATCTGTTCACTATTTCACAGTGGGAAGTGAAAAGGTTTCCTTGTCCTTGAAACTGGCGAAAGTTAACACAAGATGTTGTCTTATGATTTGAAGTAACAGACGGTAATTACGTTTTTTCCCCACTCGTAATAGCGAGTACAAAAAAACAAAAGAGGAACTAAAATCCACAAATTTTGCCCGTTCTATCGCAGAAAATTAATGTTCTAGCGATTGTGGACAAAATGTGTCCGAACACGAATATTTGTGCTCTAGACTTGTGGAACGCAAGACGCCGCCATCACGAAATATTGACCCGAAAATTTTCAAACTCGCATTTGACCTAATTTTTCTTCATGTCCAGGTTCATTGGTGGCCTGAAGTCTAGACGTGTAGCAATGTTTCATCATTGAGGTCTGGACGTGTAGCAATGTTTCATCATTGAGGTCTGGACGTGTAGCAATGTTTCGTCATTGAGGTCTGGACGTGGTGCAATGTTTCGTCATTGAGGTCTGGACGTGTAGCAATGTTTCGTCATTGAGGTTTGGACGTGTAGCAATGTTTCGTCATTGAGGTCTGGACGTGTAGCAATGTTTCGTCATTGAGGTCTGGACGTGTAGCAATGTTTCGTCATTGAGGTCTGGACGTGTAGCAATGTTTCGTCATTGAGGTCTGGACGTGTAGCAATGTTTCGTCATTGAGGTCTGGACGTGTAGCAATGTCTTGTCATTGAGGTCTGGATGGAAACCAATGGTTGTCTCTCTGTTTTTATACAATATGTTTCCCATGTTGGTGAACCACAGGAAACATTTCGGAAACATCAAGAAAAATAATATTTGCAAACAGTTTCCAAGTACATACTAAGTTTTACGACACGGCCTCGGCGAAGACAATTATTTCGTTGGACGTTTGGGGCTATGTATGGCGAGGTTATTTCAGCACACCTGTGTTACATCGGCCCACATGCAGCGCCGCTAACACCTGTCCCAGGTGGAGGAGGGAGTTTGAAATAACCTGCTCGGAGGTACCCAGTCGCAAGCTGTCTGCGCACTTCTAAGTGTCGACAGTGTACAATCAGATACTTGCTTTCGATTAAATATTTTATAAAATATGTTTTCTACTCTTAAATACATTTATTTTTATATATTTAAGATTTAACTACAAAGGTGATTTCACTTAAAGGATGAGTATTTAATCGATGTTTAGTTAATTGACCTTAACTACATATTCTGGCAGTTCCGTAACTATTTTCTAACCATAAAATTAACCTTGCTTTTTCTAGGTTTTCGTCAAGGAATTATCTTTTTAGGACAGCCTATTTTAAATAAGTGATACCCGCCTCGGTGGCGTAGTTGGCTAACGCGCTTGTGTTGTAGCTCTACTGCTGAGGACGGGGAGATCGAGGTTCGAATCTCTGTCGGGTGAACTGGGGGTGGTTTTTCCTAAATGGTTTTCCACTCCTCCACGCGAATGTGGGTTCACTTCCTCTAAATCAACCTTCCCATTTCCTAATCCATTAGAGTAATTAGTACTTTAAGCGTATAACCCGAACGGGTAGTAAGACGCGTTGCTAAATATTATTATTAAATAAGTAATAAAATTTAATTTGTCATCAAACTGAGTGTGAATTCACTTATGTTCGAAACAGGATGATTTAATATTAGGGTAATACATCGCTTCAAAACCTTTGTTTAAGATGTAATGAGACAAGTTTGAATAAGTGTGCTTAATTCTAAGGTTTATTTTTTCGTTAATACAAAAACATACTTAATTAGGCTTTCAGTTAAATGTCTAAAATTAACCTAAAAAATATTAAAACAAGCAAATTTTACTATCTCAAAAAAATTCCTGCGTGTTGCGTTTTTTTTATTTAAAAAGAATTTATTATTATTATTAGCACCGCGTCTTGCTACCCATTCGGGTTGTACGCACTTACGCTAATGTGCAATGGTAGGGTGATTGTGAGATGAAATGGAGGACCTACAGTTTAACGTGGAATCCGAACCACGGGGGAGGCCTGGCATTCCTCACATTCACAAGATGTCTTGTCATCTTGTCAGAGGTGAAGGAAGGGTTTGGTAATCAGATAAATCTGTGCCGGGACCGAGGATTGAACCCCGGCCGCCAGCATAGAAGTCTGACACCTTACCCCTAGACCACCAGGTCATCTAAAAAGAATTTCCCGTTTGATTTCCCGCGTTCCAATTTTGTCTC
Organism: Timema shepardi; assembly: GCA_902151425.1. Taxonomy (NCBI): domain Eukaryota; kingdom Metazoa; phylum Arthropoda; class Insecta; order Phasmatodea; family Timematidae; genus Timema; species Timema shepardi. Next base: position 5,054 of record CABFVX010003579.1, on the reverse strand, counting down.
AACCCTGTATAATAAATTTGTTTTTGTTTATTTATTTGCGGTATTTAACGTGCACTTTCTGAACCTAATGAATATATTGGGATACGAGAATTTTTATGAACGAGAGTGAAAGGTCCTACCAATTTTGCCTGGAAAGGTATCTCCACATACCTTCCATAGTTCTTTTACATGCCACAATCGACATGGGACCGAAAGAATTTCTAGTACCCCGGTTGGGGTTTAAACCTACGAACATTGGGTCCTGGGGCGAGCACTTTACCCTAAAACCACCGAGGTTGACAACATTATATAAATATACTATTCTCTAGGTTGATTTATCATATATGTGCAGTTTTAAAGTGCCAGCTGCACACAAAATTAATTGGTGCGTGACGTAATAAAAGTAGATCTAGTACATGGTGGCTACAGACAGGGAAAACAAAGAAATATCAGGGAATTTAACTAAAAATAAGAAAGTCGGGAATTAAAAAATATGTCTAAGATATCCCATTAATTTCGCAAATGAACATTATAAAAAGTTAATAATACCTAAATAAAATAACATTTTAATTTTTTAAATAACTGATACAACTGTGTGTTTACTAGATACAAACAATTTTTTTATATTGTGATCAATAATAAATTAAATAAGTTATCCACAATTAATAATAAAATTTAGCACCGCGTCTTACTACCCGTTTGGGTTATACGCTTTAAGTACTAATTTCTCTAATGGATTAGGACTTGGGAAGGTTAAATTAGAGGAAGTGAACCCGCATTTGCGTGGAGGGAGAGTGGAAAACCATTTAGGGAAAAAAAGTTCACCCGACCGAGGTTCGAACCTCGATTCCCCGTCCTCAGCAGTCGAGCTTCAACACAAGCGCGTATCCACCATTAAAACTGGAAAAAAGTAGTCGGGGAAAATTGAAAAATGTTGCCTGGAAAACCTGGAAAATTCAGGGAATTTTGTAAGATATGTTTTGTAGCCACTCTGTAGTAACTTTTCTAGCCGTTAATGTTATTCAATGAAAATGAGATAGTACTGGGACTATGTTTAGTAACATTTCCTTAATTGCTATTCTTGTTGTCAAACCTGGGCCATATAGAAAAAAAAAATCATACTTTAAACTTGCAGCTAAGCTCTCCTTTTGTTCGCGTGAATTAACTTGTACATTTTAATTGAGACACAATCATCACAAGTTTTGTTTTAATTCGGGCAGCACGAATTTGACAATAACCGACCCAGGATAGAACACGTTCTGCATATTATTAAGACGTAATAAATCAGCATTTATCATCCAACGATAAATCACTTTCGTTTACGTAAAACCTACCCGCCAACACTGCGATATGACATGGGCGTTTACAATTACGGTGTTGCCACACTTCTGGAAAGCCGTGCATTTTTCGTGTCTTGAAAAACACAGGGACTTTAGCAATTTAAAAAAAATTATAACAAATTAAATCAAAACGATAAAATAGATATATAAATTCGAATCTCGTTATGGTGTATTGAGGATCGTTTCCCCAAGATTTTTTCCCACCCTCTCTTCATGCAAATTTGGTTACACTTCCTCTAAAGCCAACCTTCCTCATTTCTAAACCATTAGCGTGATTAGTACAAAAGGCATATAACCCGAACGGATAGTAAAAAAGACGGTGCTAGAAAAAAACCATTATCACAAAATAATTATATTCTAAAAAATAACTAATCAATTTTATGAAAATATTTATTCCTTCTTCAATCTAGGTTTTCTGGAAAAATGAGGGTATTTTTATTGTTGAAAACACAGGGGAATTTTGTGGTGAGAGAATAGTGGCAACCCTGGTATCCCACGACATTTGATCGAGGGCAGTCTTTGTCTCTGCTGTTTGGACCGCCCGCGTCCTACTTGCTAACAATGGCCTCTGATTGAATCAGTGCAATTGACGACATTAGCAGATGTAATCGTGTTAACACTGTATACATTACAGATCAGAATGTGTGGGCGGCGTTAGTTTCGCGAAGACTGTGACGTAGAGGTCGGCGGCTCGAATCTGGGTTGAGTCTACTGAAGTTTGTTCACTCTATCACTACGCGAATGTGAATACATTTCCTCTGAATTAGATCACTAGGGACCGGATTTTACACATTTATCCTTTCCTTGGTCGTAAATCATAGGCAGTTGAGATAAATATTATGTATTTCATGTTATTAATAGTAATATGGGTGGGGAATGCCAGGCCTCCACTGTGGTTCGGATTCCACGTTAAACTGTAGGTCCTTTATTTCATCTCACAATCATCCTACCATTTACACATTAGCGTAAGTGCGTATAACCCGAACGGGTAGTAAGACGCGGTGATAATAATAATAATAATAATAATAATAATAATAAGTTAATTTGAGAATTCCTTTAATTGCCTATTATATTGGTTTTTGCCTATTTTAAAAATTAGTGCCACAATGTCTTTTTCGGCTTTGACTTATTTTTTTTCATAAGGTATAGATTTTTTTCCGAAAGAGTCCACTTTTCTAGAAATCGTAAGTAGCGGCATACTTGTTGGGCTAGGTTTGGAAAAAAAACTTCAATGAGAATAAATGGGATGAATGAGTATGAAAGCGGTGGCAGACATCTTGGAAGGAAACTGCAAAATGCTGCAGACCTGCAACCAAAATGGGACCCACCATGCAGGCCCACACGCCCAAATGTTATTTGGCAAGAGATGAAAGAGTTTTTGTTTTATAAAAATGTTATCATTTAATAAAACTTTATAATCTCTTTATTTGGCAAAATTTCACGCTCTTCAAAAGCTCCGTACACATTTTTTTTGTAAAATTTAATATAACAGGCTATAAGTAAATCTACAAAAAAACCTGAGGAAATTATATACAATTTCGCAAAGATCAAAGCAGGAAGAAAATAGTTATACATGTGTGCGTTAAGCCTTATATTGTGCTTATTTTGTTTATAGACTTGTTTACAATATTTATTAAAATAATCTTTTTCAATTTAGATCCATTTTTTAAAATAATAATATTAAAGAGTTTCCACTTTACAGTAGCAATCGTATTAGACAATTATAGACCTGTATAGTGAAATTTATAAAATAATTCCAATAATAAATGTTATTGTAACTTATTATAATTACAATTACACATAAACACATTTTTGGTAGATGAGGGAGGCTTTATTTTATTGGAAGGGGACCAACCTTGAGAAAGTTTTATTATGGACCCATTACTGCTTAGTTACGCCTCTGATTATATTTAAAAAATATCTGAAAATTTAAACCATTTTACCACTGATCTAGAAAAGTATGTAGTCATTAACAAAATGTGACTGCTTCTGTGGCCGAATTGACTGATTCACACTCGTAGTAAACTGGACTTCCGTTTAAGGGGAGATCGGGATTAGTATCTCGGTCCACTATTCTAGGAGTTTTCTACTAAATAGATTTTAACCATCCCTCCACGCAAATGCAGATACACTTCGACTAAATTCCTCCTTCTAACCCTTAACATCCATAACATATTAGCGAATCCTAACGAGTAGGGAGACGTGGTGCTAAAAAGTAATAAACTGGTACTTAAGTCACATTTTTTATGCCCATTTGCCATCCATTTTTGGTGCTTAAGAATCAGCTCCCTACTAATCACTAACACATTAGCGTAGTTAGTACAGATTTGTTTTTACAGGAAGCCTTCTTTCGACTACCAACATTGATTGAAAGTCACTAACATTTGACATTCTAGAAATGTTTAATTTTTTTTTGTTACAAAGTTCAAGTAAAGTTATCAAAAGCTTCCAACAACACTCCTTTACGGATTACTGTATAATGTATCTTTACACATTCACAAGTTGTGATTAATACAAGTATTGTCAGAGGTTAAGGAAGGGTTTAGCATTGAGATAAAGCTGTGCCAGGACCGAGGATTGAACCCCGTACCCCCCAGCACAGAATTCTGGCACCTTACCCCTAGATCAACAGGTCACATACACTGTTAATTAAACCGACTAAGAATGTAAATACAATTACATTTCCTCTCTCACCTTATTGTGCCAACATATGTTCCCAGTTTTTTTTTAAAATAATGGGCTTCATATTAATATCAAACTACATATTAATATCAAACTACCAATACGTACGTGTAACCTAACCGTCTGAGAAAAGAGGCAAAAAAACAAAGTTGAAACCCTTGTTCCTTGACGTGAAACAAATATAATTCATGTGACAGACTGTCACGTGGTGCCTTTACTAACTGGAGCTTGTTGGTTGTATGCGCTTCCGTATGTTTTGTGTCAACTGTATCAAATACGTCTAAATTACCTTTACCGTTAGCTTTTTATGTACTGTAAAAGAAATGCTATTATCTTGTGGGGTCGTCGTCATTGCACGGTCGGCTTTCTGAAAGTTACACTAATTACTCTGTTCACCATAGCTTTTTTTTTTACCTAATGACAGTTGAAAAATCATAGTTTTTTAAATTTTGGGTTGCCAACTCTTGTAAGAGATCACTTATTTGTTATAAATGATAATCTTTTTTGGTTTAGTTTTATATTCTACATTTAAAATAATGTACACTTAAGTTTTCTCACACTATTTAATTACATTCAATAATTTCTTTTTATCCAATCTGAAGCAATATTTTAAACATGATTAAAAGTATTTATTTTTCGTTTCGGAATGTTATCTTATAACGTTATTGATTTAATCGGTCTGCGTTGGGTGGCAATTAAAATGTTATTGAATTAATCGCTTCGCGTTGGACGTCGATTAAAACGTTCGCTGGGCGCCGATTGAATTGATACCGTTTAATTAGCTGATAATTGCACCGTGATCGAGCACTAATTAAAGCGGTAAGGTATTTTGATGATATAATTGGTATTTATAGCCCCGTGATCGAGCTCCAATTATTATGATACGGTTTATATTGTGATAATTTAATTGAATAAATAACACCTTTAATGTTGCACACAATTTATTAAAGTGATTCTATCTTCGGTATGAAGATAGTTTGTAAAAGTAAGTCCTGGTGATAGGTGTTGAGAAGGTTAGCTTCTTATTGGGTAGAGGGAGCTAGCGCCACTTGC
>CABFVX010003578.1:39731-82437 GCA_902151425.1 Timema shepardi | reverse complement strand
AAAGCAATATATGACCACACTACCCAACCTGTGACTATGGGGCGAAAGCAATATATGACCGCACTACCCAACTTGTGACTATGGGGTGAAAGCAATATATGACCGCACTACCCAACCTGTGACTATGGGGCGAAAGCAATATATGACCGCACTACCCAACCTGTGGCCAGGCCCATCATCGAACCAATATAAAGATTATTTGAACAACTCAACCTGATACGGTCACTTGCATTGTCTGATGAAAACTATAAGCTAATATGGGACACTTTGATAGATATAAGGATGTGAGGCACATTGATACTAATCATCTAGACAAAATAATGCGGTTTCCCTAGTTGAATTTGAATTTCTCTCAAGACTTAAGGAATTTGGGTGCCTTCAAAATTCTGAATTTTCCTTGTTTGTGAGATGAGTTTTAGGCTGTTTAATTTAACGCTCAACAAACTGGGTATAAATAAGCACCAACTGTTTGAACTGTCTCATACCAACTTTAAAGTAACTAGTTTTGATAAATTTATAGAGATCTTTGAAATCGAGTGCTGGGCCCTTTTAATGCCAATTATGTTTCAGTATAATTGGTAAACATGTCAAGTAGGTCCCCCTCAGCTCACAAGAAACCCGAGGGGAGATCAAGATCACCATCCTTTGCAAGACGAGCGTTTTTTTAGATGCCAGTCACGATCAATTCAATATTCTGTGTGTCAGTACAACCTAATTATATATAGGTGTTTTTCCATTTTAGGTAAATTGACGGAGCAAGACAAAGATGGGTCAAAATGTTGTAAGTTGTGGTTAAACTGTTTGAATACCTCGTATCACGTCAAGGATTTCTGTCAAAGATCAATTGTTCTAAGAGCAATTAGTTCCATCACACTCTTCTTCATATTGGTTTGTCCACTTAAAGGGGTACAGAAGGTTCAGGTCAAGAGTCATCTCAAGCTTCTGAAGGCCAGGTCAATATTAACTTTAGTACTGGCAAACAAGGAGACCCTTCACATATAAACTCGTCCACGAGCTCTGATGCCAATACTACCACGATATTATTAGAAACTATCATAGTTTGTATTAAGGATGCTCAAGGTGACTACAGGAGTGTTCGAGTATTGGTAGATGGTGCCTAGCGGTCATATTTTATTCCCAAAGAGTGCTTTAAGAGGTTATGTCTACCCAGTCGTAAATGGAATATTCTGAATATTCTTTAGAGGTATTTCTCAATCAACCATTCGCAACAAAAAGGTTGTCATGTCTTGCAAGCCGTGTGGTTCCAATGAACCCCCTGCTAGTTACTGAGGATATCATCTTCGAAGGGTTACGGATGGTATTCAATAAGCTGCTCTTTCTAGGGAAGTGGTCCAAGGGTACACACACCTTCGATTAGCAGATATTCAATTTTACATACCAGGACCATTTTATATTTTATTGGAGGCTGATGTTTTCCCCAAAATATATGATGGTGGACGGTCCCCAGTGCCACCTAGCTATCCAGAAGCCCTATATACCATATCGATTGGGTCATCATTGGTAAGGTTTGACACCAGCAGAAATGTTCGTCCTTGGTATCCTCATTCTTAGTTAATACATAAACGTCTCTAAACAGCATCCTTCGGTGATTTTGGGGATTAGTGGACCTACCGGGCATCAAGTACACGGATACTGCTAAAATTAATTTTAGGAACAAAGTGTTTATACACACACGCATGATGGCAAGGGTTGGTACACTGTGAGACCACCCTAAAAAGGATCCTCAACCAGTTTTAGGATAGTCGCGTCAGCAAACGGCGATTAGGCTTCATTATCTTTAGCAGCGTTTAGCTCGTCAGCCACTGCTGACAACTGGGAAGGGAAGGGTGTGCCAACATTACGTCACCTCTATAGGTGAGAATAAGGGTATTCATCCAGTAGATATTTTAACAGTTTGATATCCTCAGGAATATCACTAAACATGATAATAGACAGTATGATAATACTCCTTGGGTACTTTAATACTAAACAAGAGCTATGTAATTAAAATTCCTATCAGTGACCAAATTGGATAAAAACTATAATCCCTGCAAGGTTTTAAAAGCCATATTTACAAGGGAGTGTGTGTTTCTATAAGGGACCTGTAGACCCTGGCATTCACTTTATTTTGAAATAGGGAAAACTCCCAGCTAAGTTGGTGGTCTCAATTACTATTAATTAGATCCAAGTTTAAACCTTGGACATATTTGATATATAAATTCCAAAAACTGTTTTCAGGCACGTACGATTGAACATGGTCTTCTTGTATACAATTTTATGTTTAAGTTAATAAAAATAGGATTAATTTGCTTTACTATCACTCTCTTCACTCTTACGACACAAACAAAGCCTAGCATTATAAGCGCTTATCAATTGAAGTTTAGGTTTGGTTAGGTTAGGTTGGTTAGTATGATAACCTGTTATAATAAATTAGTAAATATATACAATGACGATGACGTCTGATGTGATATTTCTCTAATTATACTCTTCAATTTACTTACTTATTACTATTAGGAACTTCACGTAGGAGAGTTTAAGGGGGCCGCCTACCGGAGAGTTGGAATGCATTACAGACGTTCAGGAAATACGCCATGGTTAAGTAGTGTTTAATTTTTTCCAAACTTGACTTAAGCCAAAAGTAAAGAAGGGAAGGTTAGTTGACACCATGCGCATGCGCTCTTTAGTTGGATGTCTGCCTTCGCCTTGTTGAGAGATGAGACGACGCACAGTTAAACCGTACATCTTTTAGTTTTGAGTGTTTGTTTAAAAAGGTTTAAATAATATTATCTGCTGTAGTTTTATGGTAAATGTGTTTACGAACTGGTCTTGGGTTTCCGAACAGTTGTGTATGCTTTGTCTTCTTATTATAGCTAGTATAATTATACATTAATAACATAGAATAATGTTTTTTCGATAAATTAAAACTACTATGAACAATAATACAAGCAAAATGGACCACCGAAAAGTGAAAAAAAACTAGACTTGAGACTGTCTGCTCACCGCAAAGAATTAGGATGGAATAAGGGGAAGAAGCGTTTTATTGATGGATCAAGTACTTACTGATTTATTAGTACAAAAACAGGAGATAGTTCACTGTTCAACGGTTACGTGTTAGTTTCATTTTGTCGTGTTGCTCCTCTATTCAGGAGGACGTGGTTAAAATCCCGTCCAGAAGCTTCATGAAGCTGGTCCCGTGGAGTAAATAACCATAATTTGAATTCTGTTGCTCAGATTTAAAACATATATTTTTATGGCCTTTATAATTATTCTTATAAATCCATTCATTCTTTGGACTATACTAAAATCATTACATGAAGAGAAGTAAGAGAAAACAACAACATATATTTACTGTACGTATACTAATTACTAACAAAGTAGTAATGGATAGTTTAATTTCTTAAAATATGTATAATTATAAACAAAAACAAAATTTTAATCACTACGCGCAAAATAAAATTTAATTTTAATAAAGCATAGCTCAGATCTTATACTTATTACAATGTTTAGTGCCTGACTAGTAGTTTCAATTGAAAAAGTTCCAAAATCAGCTTTACAATATAAAAACCTTGAGCAAAATATCTAATTTCTGAGTAAATAGGAATTTACCTTTCCATATGAAACAAAGCCCGCAATGTTTAACCCTATATATTGCAACAATTAGGGTTGTATCCAGATCTAGAAGTCTAACGATGATATACTGTAAATTCAAGCAACATGGGTCAGCAAGCAACTCACATCACACACCCCTTGACGCCTTGCCTTTTTCTGCGTTATTCAAGAAAACTTTCATTAAATGATCTAAATTTTAAAACAGATTTTGGGAGTGAAAAGTAAAGTATGAAAAACAAAAGAAATTACGTCATCTAATTCGTGAAACATGATTGAACTCACAAGGAAGATTCTGTCTCAATTATTACTCACACACCCGCATCAGCACGATCGATTTGTTTTTTGCAAGTAAACAAACTTTTGGAGCGGAATAGTGGCCTCACTACTTTTTACTTCTAGATCACTTATCACTTCTGAAGAGGGATGAGTAAGGCCCTAGTCGGGGGAGGGGTTCAAACAACCCCCGAAATTTTGCAAACAAAATATAATATATGGCTTTATTTATGGTTCACAACTTGAAAATTAATGTAAAAGTACAAATTAGGGGGCTTTGTTACCATAAAAAAGACTTTAGAGAGCTTCTAGAGGTGTTTAATATGTATAATGTTTTCTATTCTCCTGCGTTTAAAATTTTATGTTGACATAAAAACACTTCAGAGAGCTTCTAGAGGTGTTTATATAGATTTTGCTAGCCTTCGGCACTTAGGGGTATATGTTGCCATAAAAAACACACTTCAGATAGCTTCTTGAAATGTTTAAAATTTAGAATATTTTTAGCCTCCGGCAATTAGAGTATGTGCCCACCAAACCCTCCATGAAATTAATGGCTTGCTAAGGCCTTGGTGATAAAAAGTAAACCAAGTAAATCATTGCCATTTCACATCTAAAGAGTGAGCTAGAATTATAATATGTTTCGTTTTTTCATACAGCCTTTAGATAGTAAATACATACTAATTAACATAAATCTAAGGTATAGCGAAAAAACCAAGATTTTGTTAGATTTCTATTTTTGCTGGGTAGAAAACAATGAGCCAATCGTACAATCCATTCTTAGAGTTTTTGTATTTTGGTTCGTTTTTATATAGGCCTATGTATACATGTATGTTGCCAGTAAACTAATATAATCGGATCGAGATGAGACTTCTGTTGGATTCCTTATTTTTCCGCCAACATATTATTATTGTTATTATTAGCACTACGTCTACCCGTTCGGATTATACGCAGTTACGCTAATGTGTAATGGTAGGGTGATTGTGAGATGAAATGGAGGACCTACAGCTTAGCGTGGAATCCGAACCACGCTGGAGGTCTGGAATTCCCCACATTCACAAGTTGTGATTAATACACGTCTTGTCAGAGGTGAAGGAAGGGTTTGGCAATCAAATAAATCTGTGCCGTGACCGCCAACATGTTAACCTGGACAACAAAACGCTACCTACTTCCAACCCAAACGGGTAGTAAGACTGGTGAAATCAAATGTACAAAGCTCGTTTTCTCATCTGTATCTCACTAAAAAAAGGGCGTTGGTAGTTATACTTCAAAGTATTTATTACCGGTACTGTAGTTTTTATTAATACACTCGTGCGCTGCTAGATCTGTAGGATAGTTTTTAACACAATCTTGAAATTCTAAATAATATTTGATCTCCAGTTTGTGAACCACTCAGCTACCCTCCAAAAGAGAGTCCCAAGCTTATAATTGTGAAGGTGACCTGGTGGTCTAGGGGTAAGGTGTCAGACATCTATGCTGGCGGCCGGGGTTCGATCCCCAGTCCCGGCAAAGATTTATCTGATTACTAATCCCTTCCTTAACCTCTGACAAGACATCTTGTGAATGTGGGGAATACCAGGCCTCCACCGTGGTTCGGATTCCACGTTAAACTGTAGGTCCTCCATTTCATCTCACAATAACCCTACCATTACACATTAGCGTAAGTGCGTATAACCCGAACGGGTAGTAAGACGCAGTGCTAATAATAATAATAATAATATAATTGTGAAAGACGAACAGGCTGCTCTGTGTGCGAGCCTCGCCCACCTCCCTTCTTGACCTTGAGGTTATCACGGAGTTTGCTTCGCTCAGTCTTTCTCTTTCTTATTGGCATGTCAAGGGACGGACCGAAGGCGACGAACAAACATAAAAGAGTAGTAGTTCATGCAACCGACACAGACTATTGAATTTAAAATCATGTTGCCTGACAGCGGTTGATATTTTCTTGCTCCGGTAGGCGGCCCCCTTAATTCAACTTTCTCTCGCCCAACTTCTGCTATTACACGATGAGGCCTTTTCTCGGGACCACCGGGCTCTAGAATATGTAAACAAATTCCTCACATTGTCAACAAAATTATACTATGATAGGGTAGGAACACAATACACGTATAAAAGACTTTCTCATCCATGAGGATGACTGACAATGTTTTATGCAAAAATAAAAATTAACACAAATAGATATGCCGTGTGATTGTTAATCCATAATAAATCCAAATTTATTAGAGATATGTGATAAATACAGTGCTTATATGTATATTATATGTATACTTATAAATTAATTATATAATATAAGTATATATTATATACATAACATATATAATGTATATTCTATACTTATATAATATATACTCTATACTTATATAATATATTATATATATAATATTAATGACGTAGTTCTAGATGCAATGAATATTTCAGAATAAATGTATATAATCTAAAATTTGCAAGGTTGAATAAAAAAAATTGATCCCCAATGATAACAAAAATATTTTGCTATAAAATCCAATGTTATTGATATAATTTCATGTTTTTTCCTAGCACTACGTCCTATTACCCTTTCGGATTACACGCTAATATGTTTAAAATTAAAAATATATTTATATAAAATAATTTTCTTAGCGATTCTAATTATTTATTTTTATATTGTTCGAAGTTAAAATTTGAAATTATCATTATAGAGTTCAAACATGTTATTCATGATTCAAATTTATTTACTCACACTGTTCTAGATAAATATTTGAAAATGTTTCCTCATAATGAACAATTTCATTCAGCATTTATTTATATTTATTTAGAGATTTCACAATTTGTTCTTTTATTTGTTTAATAAAATATTTAGTGATGCAAAATGCTCTTGATTAAAAGAGATAAGTTACTGTCCCAAAACCCACCACCCCTTCCTAGAATTATTCTTTAAGGAAACTATAAGTTTGGGTATTCTAGTACTTTAAATATATCTAAGTTTCCACAAAAAAATATAATATATACTATTTCACTTGGTGACTTATCCTACTTTAAATATTTAGCACTTAAATTTTACTGTAATTTATGGTATTTGAGCATTGAGGGCCTAGGATTACTTCCAAGCCATTTTAATAAAACTGAAAGAAGACAACATTTTAGTTAAAAAGTAGTCCCGAATTCTTTATTCTAGAACATTTCAAAAATGTTATATTTTAAGCATAGCATATAAAATGTAGATAGAACCAGAATTAAAATATTGAATAAGAACATTGCTAATATTAACACAAAAGTTTATTGAATATAATACTAAAGATCAGATATGTAACATTTAAAATCGTCGTGAGGTGAACAGATTTTTATTCAAAATGAACTCATATCTTCCACAAATTGATTCTTTCAGCTGACCAGCAGGCTCCCCAAATATAGATGGCGTGGGTGACGTAATTAAAGCTCGGTATTTATCTAAGCATCCTTGTTAAGTCAGTTACGAAGATGATCTTTCAAAAATGAAAAGCTCTATGGATTTTTCTTAAGCGATAAGAATCCATAACACAACTTAGTAGTAAAGCCGTTGGTCCCATGTCGATTGTATCATGTAAAATAACTGAATAATATTTGAAAATACCTTTCCTGGTAAAATTAGTAGGCTCTTTCGCTCTCTATCATAGAAATTCTCGTGTACTGATCTAGTCAGATGGTTCAGAAATTGCACGATAAATGCCATAAATAATTACATAGATAAAGGCTTTATAGCTAAAAATAATCGTATCAAAATTTTAAAATTTCGAATAGGATAATTTATATATAGTAATATAGATAGTCCTATTTTTCCGCTAAGTCAAGTGGAGGTAGAATTTTTGATAACAATTGTTTTATTTGGTGTCACATTAACACGTTAAGTAGATGGAATTCTCTAAATTGGCAGATACTTGAATCCCAACCGTTTCTCTTGAAAGAATAACAAATATATTTTAAATCATGCGTGTGTATCCCTCTTTAAGCTATTAATTCACACATACAATGAATTCCTATATGGCAGGTGTAGTATTATGACGGTGTAAATCACATAGTGCTACCACTACATACATACACATATTCTCTGTGTTGGTACATTGTGGCAAGGTGGCGGCTACGGGGTTTACACAGTGCTCCGGGGCTTACACAAGGCCACACACGGCAAACAAGAGCTGTGTCAGGGCTCACACCGGTAGCTCCAGGGTATCCAGCAACGAACACACAATGAATTCAAGTTCGCCGCGTTCGCGAAAAGGCCTGTTATTATACTCCTAGGTTCACTTACTGTCGGTTGTTTCCTTTGATGTGGGATCGAGGATCAGTTTGGTTACTTTGTAACATTCTGGGTCTTAGGAGCCTTTCGTTAGGCTAACGTTATCATTGTGTTGAGTGCTGAAAAGAAACACTTTCCTCGTCTGATATTTTACTGAATAAGATATTGAGTTAAAATATATTTTATACCAAACCTGATCAAGAAATATCAAGTAATTTTGAAGGATATAAGTATTTTTTAGTAAATTCAATATTGAGGCTATTAACGAATTATTCTAAGAGACCGGGATTGGAAGGGAAATTTAGTTCCATATTTCTAGTCAAGTTTCTGGAGGTAATACAAATATAAATAAGTTTATTACTATAGTTGAAAACATATAAGGAAATTTGATAAAAATGATTATTAATCATTCTCATTTTAGAGAAATGGTAGTTTCTTTGAAGTCTCGATAATATTGATATCACCAAGAAATTGATATAATTCGATTCAATTACTCAACTCAATTTGACCAAAATAGAAAATCTGGCATTCCATACATTCACAAGTTGTGGTCTTGTGGTTGTGTCTTGTCAGAGGTGAGGGAAGGGTTTGGAAATCAGATAAACCTGTGCCGGGACAGAGGATTGAAACCCGGCCGCCAGCACAGAAGTCTGACACCTTACCCCTAGACCACCAGGTCACCTTAACAATAATTAATAAAAGCATTAAAAGGTGTTTACTTTACAAGAATAATTCTTGGGGGGTAACATTTCTTATTGATTATTACCGGATTGACCAAAAAATAAGACACTTTTTTAACAAGAATAGATTATATAAAATCTTCGCTTCATTGGATAATGCGTGATAAATTGTTAGCTTTGATGAATGAAGATATATATATATATATATTAAAATAGTTTATAATCACCACAGCAGATCGTGCTCTTTACCGCCTAGCTTCAACAAAATGAACTATTGTTGCAAGCACTTGATGAAGAACATACATTAACCGCAATAGCCTATGGGACTAGAATCCAAATCTAGTCTGATGGTTTTTATAATGTGTATCACATTTTATTTAACATAATAATGTTAGCATATTTAACTAGGATATTATTTTATTCTAGGAGTATTCCTAACTCACAAATAATATTGGCTTTGATTCAAGATTAGATTCGAACTAAAAAAAAATTGTTTGCAAATGTATAATAGATAATGCTCAGTGCGTCTAGAAAGACTCAAACACCTGACTCATGGATCGGAATCGAGATTCCAACCAACTCATCTAGTATAAAAAATAATAAGAATATGAAAGTTAACGGAATTCATGAATGTTTACGCTTATAAAAATATATAAGCCATAAAATGTCATTGTATGGTTACACTTAGAAACGAAATTACTGTAAAGGCTATATTTATATGATGTTGTTAACTTTACCTCTGCGCTTGAATCGTGTCTAGTTACTAAAATTCTAGAAAATGTATTTTTATAATTTATTTTCGATAGACTTCTGTGCTGGCGGCCAGGGTTCAATCCTCGGTCTCGACACAGATTTATCTGATTACAAAACCCTTCCTTCACCTCTTACAAGACATCTTGTGAATGTGGGGAATGCCAGGCCTTCACCGTGGTTCAGATTCCACGTTAAAATATAGGTGCTACATTTCATTTCACAATCTCCCTACCATTACACACTAGCGTAAGTGAGTATAACCCGAACGGGCAGTAAGACGCGGTGCTAATAATAATAATAATTATTATTATTATTATTATTTTCGATGTTTTTTGAAGTGATAAAGGCTGGTAGGCCTGTACCATACATCACGCGTGTCTGAGAAATCCCCTCGTAGAAGCTGAATAGGCAATTTATATAGCACAGCAACAATACCAGTTGCCAGACTCCACGGTGTTTAGCTCAAGCGGAAACAAAGAACGAGCTTTCAGAAAGTGGATGCAATTAATTATTCATCTCTTATTTATGAACCGACACCCTAAAAACTCTTAATTTAAAACAGTACGAGAGAAATAAACATTTCAGAGAGTGTTTCTAGTTGCATAGGCCTATTGTAAAAAGCTGTGTAATAAAAAGGTTCGGTTCTGACTTTGTAGATCATCGTTCAAAACCCGACATGGTATATGAGAAATATTTAAACATCATGGTTGTCAATACTAGGATAAATTATACTATCTTGTTAATTTCTTCTCCTCACCCTTCTTCATTATATTTTATCTCTAAGGCACCTACAGACGACACAATGACGTTAGAGCTAACTATTATTAATTATATTGAATTTATCAAAAAGACACATTGATGGCCGTGTGAGCTGTATTTTAGCTCATACATTTAAGTTGTTGCCAAAGGTTCGGGGCTTGAATCCAGGCTTGGTGTATTGGATTGCTCTGTTCCATAAATGGCTTCCCACTCTCCAAGCAAAAGAGATTCTCCCTTTCTCGCCCCCATCTTACCAACTTAACTAGAATACTTAATAGTCCAAACATTTAGTGGGATGTAGAGGGGTAAAATACTTACAGTCCCAACATTTAGTGGTATGTAGGGGGGTAAAATACCAATCAATTTAGGATAAGAACACTATTTTGTAATCCAATATTATCGATATAATGATCGATTCTTACATATTCCATCTGACTGCTTCATGGAAGCATTATCTTACCTTTAACATTCAAACGCCCAAATTCCTTTCTCGGTAAATAAAAAGTACACTTGAATACTTTGCCTTTAATATATTTAGCATAATATAAACTATAATTGACCCCATAAAAACTCCATGGTATCAGCCTACAATCAATCTGTGTCTACAAAGCAGCCACCACCGTTACTGATGATAATGCCAATATTGGCGGATAGAGGGTGTCATGTGGTCAGCCCAACGAGCCATCCGGTCGTCAATCTCAATTTTATAAACCGAAGCTTCTACTTCTTTATTCAAGTAGTGTATCTGGCTATTAATTCTAGCCCATACCACTGCTCTTGTTTGAATAGATATTTAAATATAACATGAAATAAAACCAACATATTTGTGTTACATACCACTCCATTGGATGTGGACCGGTGTTGGAAAAATAGCACGGGCGAGCACTAATCTCCCTTCGACTCCATCCTACTCGTGTTAACCATATTTTGTGTTATTGTTGGTTAAGGTTTCAAATTTCACTGCACAGTCCATATGACCTGTAGTCTAACTGGAATGAATATCACTCCCAAGCCTGTATGACCTTGTTTCTGTCAACTGCTCAGCCTGGCGAGAAAGATAAATTATTATTATTAGCACCGCGTCTTACTACCCGTTCGGGTTATACGCACTTACGCTAATGTGTAGGGTAGGGTCATAGGGTGATTGTGAGATGAAATGGAGGACCTACAGTTTAACGTGGAATCCGAACCACGGTGGAGGCCTGGCATTCCCCACATTTAGATAAATCTGTGCCGGGACCGAGGATTGAACCCCGGCCGCCAGCACAGAAGTCTGACACCTTACCCCTAGAACGCCAGGCCACCTGAGAAAGATAACGTTTTGTTGAACAAGGCCTAATGTCTATAGCTAATTAGATAATTAGGAGTTATACATTTGTTTAGTAAATTATTTGGGGTGGGTGACCTGACGATCAAGGGGTAAGGTGTCAGAATTCTGTGCTGGAGGTCCGGGATTAAATCCTCGGTCCCGGCACGGATTTATCTGATTACCAAACCCTTCCTTCACCTCTAACAATACGTGTATTAATCACAACTTGTGAATGTGTGGAATGCCAGGCCTCCACCATGGTTCGGATCCCACGATAAACTGTAGGTCCTCCACTTCATCTTACAATCACCCTACCATTACACATTAGCAACACATGGTGTGCAACTTGTGGGTATGCCCCAGCCCTTCTGGAGTGGCCCGCGTATAGGCTTAGTGCTCGTTTCCAGCTCCGCTCAGCCGCTGTTAGAGAGCTTTTCTGAGCTTCACTCATTTGTAGTAATGTACTCAATTAGTTGCGTATAGGCTTAGTTTTAATAGTTCTGGCGGTTCTTATTTGTAACAACACAAATGTTTATTGATTGGGCCTTGAAGCCAGAGTGTCACCTTTCCCTAGATAATGACCTTAAGTCTGAGGTCTGAGACTAGTGACTGTACTATGTTGCTACTCATAGCCTCCTTGCCTCTCCTTTTGTAGTTGGTTGCAACAAACTTCCTTTGTTGGCATGTTGTATTAGCCATCCTGGTCAACCTGAATGAAGTTTAGTTGATTATTAATCTTTATTTTAAAAAAAATCTCGAAACTTAGTTTAGGAAAGGAGTGTGTTTGAATACTTCAGACCCTGATTGTTGTTCTAAGCAATGTAATGTTTAATTAGCTCATATAACCAGCGTCTCATTTGGAGTAGCTCTCCAACCTAACTGTATTTATTATTTCACTTATTTGATCCTAGCAAATTAACTACCGTCAGGAATTAGATTGAAAGTTGGGAGTGTCTAAAACATTTGCTTGTATTTATTGTGAATATTGTTACTAATTAAATTTAATGTTGAATTGCATATTCTCCCTTTATTTTTGACACTATATGACCTATCCCATTATCTTGTTTTGTAAACTTGATACGACGGCTGCTGATGATTGGAAACGTTGCCTCAGTGGTTTCTCATTCATCTAAGATCGAACCTGTAATTTCAGGATCAGTAGTTATAAATTCAGAGCACTAGACCACAGAGGTAGCCACAATATTTGACAATGCTGTAATATTTATGGTCTGTTATTGCATTATAAGTATACGAACGATTTAAAATATAGTCCGGCAGTTAAGGAAATATACCAGTACATAGTACAGGTCAAATTTTATCTTATTGATCAAGAAACAGGTTTATTTTATTTTATTAAATAAGACTAGTGTTGTAAATATAAGATAGGATAAAAAGCTAATATTTGTTACACTATTACGATAGATTGGTGATTTATTTGTTTAAATTGACATTTATATAATATTTTGCCTCATTAAAAATAAATCATCCTAATAAAAGAAACAAAGGCGATCACCCCCACATTTAACCAAAGACTAAAAAACCCATTGCAAATACGGTTAAAAAAATAGAGAGACGTTAAAAAGCAGATACGGTAAAGAGAAAAATAAATTGTATTGTTTCCCTCTTTCTCTATCCCGTCTCCGGGGCCCTGGTTAAGTTATGAGGTAGTTTATAAACTCGGCACATTGTGTTTACTACTGTCTCGTAAATAGGAGACAGACATTTCTCTTCATAACAACGTGGCTGCAGGAAATATCATTTGGGCTGTTATCTTAAAGAAAAACATGGAGAGTAGGTGAGTTTTTTCCCCACGGAAGGTGCCACATAACTACTTTATTTTTATAAGTACACTTTATAGATATTGTTTTGCGAGGCGTATCACTGCCCTCTTGGGTTGTTTACAATTGATATTAATTTAAGAACACAGGATGAAAAGGTTGATGTAGTAAGAAAACTAAAAGTTTATCAACTGAAGAGAGAATAAAGATGCAATTCTATCCTAACCCCTTATAGATAGATACCTCTAAAGGGTATCGATATTTTAATTATGGTATTGGAGTAGAGATGAGAAAGGTAGAATATTACATCAAATTTATCCACATGGTGTGAACGGAGTGTCAGATACCATTAAAAAACCTCATTAATCCTAGCCAAGATTTGAACCCCAAACTCCTCATTGGCAAACTAGACTAGGAGGAGCTTACATTTAGACTGTATTTACACCAATGTAGGTTTGGATAACATTTAAAATGGCAATATGAAAAACTGACTTACAGTCCACCTGATTGGGCTTCGAATAGACTATTATCTTTCACCCACATAGTATAAATCTGACAAGCTAGCTCATTCGGTAGTGTGTCTGCCCAGTAAGCTTAAAGTCCCTGGTTAGATTCCCGGCATGGCCTATACATTTGTCATTGATGACATATGAGTTTACCTTTTCACATTGATAAATTAACGACCGGGGACTGGGTATTGGGTCTTTTCTAGTCTTAAGTTGGCTTATAAGGCATATGAAGCTACGACAGGCCTAGTGAGTCGGTAGTGTTAAATATCTGTCTTGAGTAAGAAACTGACACAGGCCACAGGTTGGAAACAGTAATTGATGTAAACACCTGCAACATCAAATTAATGTACCAACACTAGTCGATAGTTTTGGCGCTGAGTCAACTGCATTGATTTATTTGGCTATTAGTGACAACATATTCATTCAGAGACAAGATAAGAAGGTAGGATTTTAACGACAGGTTTTTAGCATCGCGTGTTACTACCTATTCGGGTTATACGCCTATGTATGAATTACACTATTGGCTTAAGGATTAGGAAGGTAATTTCCCTTGATGGGTATATTGGAGTTCGAATCCAGGTTGGGTGCATGGAAGGTGGTTTTCCATTATGCTTTTCCACTATTACTCATCACAAATGCGGGTGTACTTTATCCAAACTAAGCCTACCAAATCCCCTACACGTTATATTAGTGTATTTAATGCTTAAGTCAATAGCCTGAACGGATACTAAGACGAGGTTAAGACTAATACGCACAGTGGGGTAAAACTGATAAAACCTCGTAGGGTTCATTCAAAGGATATTTACGAATAGTCTGGAGGGTCCTTAATTTATACATTTGATGGATTCACAATCCCAAAGTACTCCCTATCGAATACTGCATCATACAATCGAACGGTGAGTCTTGCTACATCCTTGGGACCGTAGTGCTGCCAATCTTGGAAATTACGTCGAAAGCCATTTATCACACTTAATGAAAATAAATAGCCTACTGCGTTTAATATCGACCCTATTTTATTGCTTGCATCAATTGCTATCCCATTGTTTAAAAAAGTTAAATAATGCCAATAAACAACTTGTACCTTTTGGTGATAATAAATGGTAGGCATATATTGATTAATCAACTCTTAAAAATAACCAACTACTTAATATTATAAAACGTGTCTACTTTAGTATGCGTATTGTTTAATATGACGGGCAACGTAAAGATCTGAGGTCTATCAGACGAAAATATAATAATAAAACAATTACAAGTTGAACACCGCCACAAGGAGGACATGTCGACGACGTTTTACTTCCATCCTTGGACCCATGTGTGAGAAGTTGCATCGGCATCCTAGGTGACAATTCGTATGTATCTACGATTGGTCATGTGATTAACAATGTAACTGACATGGGTACATATCAAGGCGACAGAACAAAAGTAGAGCCTTGGGATTCAGTCAAAGTAGCATTTTAAGGGCCGAGTCAATGAAACTCATTAGAATGACACTTTGTTCTTAGATTCATAGAAATTAGTATACAATGAGTGAACTGTTTTAGTTCGGATTAGCTTCGTAATATCAAACCAAAATGAAATATAAATTATTCTTTAGTAGACCAACACATTAGTTTGACCATATAACTATAGTCAAATTAATATTTACAGACCCGCTTTAGTTTTGTAAACCTCTTGTAACAATTAACTAAAATTTTTGGAAGAGTGGTGAGAAAATCAACCAAGAAGTTTAACAGTCAATAACAAAGTTTGTTTGTTTTATTTAGGACATAATAGAAAGTAAATACATAATTAGAGCAAAATATAACAATATGGCGTCAAGCGCATCTCCTCTCAGACTTTAACAACTCTACTGAGACAAATGAATGAATTGACATTACAATATCTGAAAATAGAAAAAAAAAACATATAGTTATAATCTGGTAGTCAGTACAACAGTAATATAAATCGCCATCATGGAAGTCTATGGTTCCTTCGGTTATAGCATTAAGTGCCAACAACGATACTACATCGCGCTTCTTACACACATATAGATTTAGGCAATAATAAGAGAAACAAATACGCGCCTTTAGATCTAAAGAAATCAACATATCGTTGAACCAAAATAATAGATAGAATAAGACGTTAGGCCAGGCCTCAGCTCTCAACACCTGAGTGCCCTGTGCTTTCAGTTAAATAGATAACTAAATAATCCCATATACACTAAATACTCAAACAAGAAAGGACGGGTGGTAAGCACAAGACTCAGAGTTTGCCATAGCGTGGCCGAAAATATATACAAGAGATTAAATATACATAATGTATATATAACAAAATGAAATTGTACAATAAGAATGTATTAAACCTCGTATGAGGAAAGAGAAAGCAGGCGCATTCACATTGACCTGCGCGAAACATTTCATAACTCTAAGTTTAAATATTTATAAGTCCCAAACAATAATTTAGACAAGATGTCCCCCATTACGCCGAAAATGGAATTTTGAATACTAAATAAATCACGGACCCTAGTCGCCGTCCTCACTAGGCTCATTCGGTGGAATACTAAGCGACTATTCAAAGCCGCGTTCACTATATATACATTATTGTATCCACAGAGATACGGGGCAAGGGAAAGAGCGGGTAAGACGATTGAACAATCATGACAGCAAAGGATGGGCCTGGCAGCAGCTTGATTATTACAGATTGTCCTAGCGGCGGAAGTCATAACATCATCTGGCCGCGTGGAACCTCATTCGTTTCCGGCTGGCCGCGGATCGAGTCCCGAGCAGTCAGTCGGTCTAAAGCTCCACTCAGTCAGTTGTGCCAGTTGGAGAGTGGAGGTTAGAGCTCGTGCTCTTGTGTTGGAGTTCATCAGGGGTGGTGGTGAGTGTCGGCCCATTTGATATAACATTAACTTGAGTTACATTTTGTCTCGTGGTTTAATCCGTCACGCTCACGGTCATCTGGATTTTTGGTGACGGGGAGATCAAGTTTCGAATCCCAGTTTGGCGTACTGCATTATTTCCCTAAATGGTTTCCCACTGTTTGTGGACAAAAACATATTCTCATTTTTTCATTTTTCTTAACACTTATTGTTATATCATACAGGCCTTGACACCTATTTTTATATCATCCAGGCCTTGACACCTATTGTTAAACTATCCAGACTCTTAACACCTCTTCTACGATCCTCAAGGATTTTTAAACTCGGGATCCCACTTAATCTGCTTCGCCCATCTGCATCTCGTCAAAACATGCCTATTTCATCCACGTGCCGACAAGGAAAAAAACACGAAAATAAAAGTATATTATTAAAGTAGAATTCCCGTTACAGTTAGTAGATTAGTGCCTTAGTCTAATTTAATATTAAGAGGTAGAACTCAGAAGGAATAACTGCACTAATCTTTTTTGGCATAATGAATATGGGACAGAAAAAGTTGTTTTCACGATTCGTATCTCTGTGTGTGTGTTTGTATCTAAGCTTAAAGCCAAATCATTCCACTGATTCGGCTAAAACTTTTGGTATCGAGAGTTTCCATACAGTTCCTAAGAGGATTTCTTGGAATTAAATATCCAAACCTAATATTAGGGGTAGTTTGTTGGCGGGCTAAATGAGAAAAATCAATTTTCTCAAAATCTGCTTTAACGATTTTGATTGAAATTCGTATACACAACAAACAAAATTACGATTTTTAATTTCCATGAAAATAACTTTGATGATACCTTACATTAGAGGAAGTTTCATGTTTTGATAATATATATATATATTTTATAACTTTTTGATAAACAAACCAACTTATCATTGCAAAAATGAGGTACTATTAAAATAAAATACTGTCGCCACTTCTCCAACTCGTGGACCTAATTGTCCGGATGGCTTAGTGGGATGAGTTAGTTGAAAGAGTTTGTAAAAAGGTCCTCGTTCTGTCAGTGTCCCTACTCATCAGTTCTATGCTCTCACCTATCTTCGTTGTTATGACTTTGACTAATGTAGAACACACGGCTGCTCAACTTTGCGTGGTTGTTATAATTATAACTCGACTTACAAGATGGTTTGGGGTGATCCTTCCTCCGTAATGAACAAGAACTCAAGGTGTAGGATGTTCTCCTCACAAGTTACTGTAACTCGGCAGCTGAGTATGTAAATCACTTTTAAGTAAGCTCCTTAACACAACTAATGTCCTTCCAGGCCGCCATCCCCTCCCTTCTCGAAAAGGTCTAAGCTCATTGTTATAAACCACACATTGAGGGGTGTTTTCCCCTGAGTTAATGTGTTTGTTATTACACTGTGTTGTGTTAATTTTCAAAACAATCTCCGTTTTAAAAACATGACTTGATGCACAGCATGCATGTTCACAGCTGCTGATAAAAATGAATTGACAGTAATGATTGCTTAGGCTTACGTAATCCTTGAATGCTTTTGATTACTAAAGTCTGCAAGCCATGACAATACTTTAATTTGAAACATATAAATACATGTATATATGTATATGTTTCAAATTAAAGTATTTATATATAATTTATGTATATAAAAAATTAAGGTATTGTCATATAAATGTAAATATACATATACATTTGAAATGGAAAATTAATTGTTATGTTATTTGGGAATGTTCCTCTTTTAATATTGTTTCTGTAACATTACATAATAATTGTATAATATTTCATTTATGTTCTTTGGTAGAATGTGATGCTATTTTATTTACACCATTATTTTTGTGCAACAATGTATAGTTTTATTTTAATACTACTTCTTATTACCTGTTAAGGATGTACGCATATATAACTACTCTAATGGTGTTGGAATTAAGACGGAAGCATTTTAGAGGTAATCTACATGCATTTATGTGGGAGGAAATTGTTAAACCATTTGTGAAAATTTACCTTTGTAAACCCGACTGGGATTCGAGGCCTAGTCTTCCCGTCGCAAAATATAAAATTCTTTAAACACGTTGCTCAGCCTAGGTTGAAAAACTATTCCTGCAAAAATTTATTAACACATTTTACATTTATATTGCACCAAAGATTTGGACAGACAGATGGAGGAAATGGCAAATGCTCTAGTTAAATCATAGCTTAGGTTCGCATTGTCAATAAATAATTATTTACTTAAGACTAATTAATCTGACGGCTTTTGTCAAGGTTTACACTATTGATAAAAAAAAATTGACTGCAGAAAAACACAAACTGCATCGTGAATACATGAAACTGGATTTAATTTGTTACCGTTGGAAGGTTCCTTTATATGACCATCCGGCTATATTTTATGTGTACATCCTAATTATTTGGTGCAAACTTGTTGTTACACCCAAGAGTCTTGAGCGATTCCAAACCAAATCTGACCACAAAACCAACCAACATCCCTTTCTCCCTCCGGAATTATGTTGGTTGGTTGAATATTTAGCTGTTTACTAAATTACATAGGGTTGAAGAGGATTGGGAGAGGGGGAGAGCGGGGGAAATGAGGACATCAAACTATTCCTCAGGGTCTCGTAAAGCTATTACTTCAGCGACATCGAGCGGTCACTGACTGACGTCATAGGCAATACCACCGTGGAGTGGTGACGTTTCCACTCCTTTCCAATGATTTATCGTACCACGTCTTACTACCCGTCCAGAATATTCACATGTTAATAACACAAATGGGGATAAAGAAGGCCACATTTGAAGTAAATGTACCTACATTTGCGTTAAGAAAGAGCTTGAAACAATTTAGGGAAAAAATATTTTCTATAACCCATGTGTGGGATTAGAACCCCAATATCCCGTTACCAGCGATCCAGACTAGATGATCTTGACGTTTAGTCCGCGTGTCCATCGATCAAGGTAATTCACTGTGCTATTTACTTGTTATACATATAGGTGTATTAATTATGCTTGCACCAATGTTTACTGAAAAAAAAATCAATTTTTTCTAGAAAGATTTTAATATGAAAATCGTACTGTAGGTTTAAATCCCAAACGTGTGCAGTGCCCCGTGTTTTTTAATGATTTATTGCATTTGTTTATTTAATGATTAATTTACATTTTACCGAATGTCTGATCATCCAGATCAACTCCTCAAATAAGGAATCCCAGGTATTTCTCTGTGCTAGCTTGATACCTTAGCTCAGTCGATAGCGCGTCTGTTTACTGATTAAAGAGTCCCGGCTTCAATTCTTAGCATTGCCGGAAAATTTATCATTGGTGAAATGAAGGTTTCCTCTTTCACAGAGACGAACTGATGGCCGGTAGCTGGATGTTTTGCCTGTTCTAGATTTAAGTTATTTTATAAGCCGTATGCTGATATAATCAATCACTCGGGTCAGAAATTGCACGTTAAATAACATAATATGTGTCGACATAGCTACTACATCTCCTCATGGCGATAACAAATACTTGTATCACATGGCACGCAACAGTTGCGATGAAAAAAGGGAAAGAAAAAAAGGTAGGTTTGTGTGTTAAATTTAATAACTAAAGAAAAGTTAAGAAATAAAAGTGGTGTTAGGCAGTTTTCACAAGTGACGGCACGGCGAGAATGCTGTAGAAGGCCTCCGTGGTAGCCACGGTTTATCTCGACCAAGGGACGGCTACCGTGCCGTGAACGGCTCGCTGAAATGGTCGTCTAATGAATCTCTTCGCACAACATGGTGTGTTGTCTTCATTTCGAAATAGATGTTTAGGCATTAATTGCACAAGTGAAATTGAGTCCAGTGCTTTTAGACAGAAGCTGAGAGAAGTGCAAATTTTGTACTGAATCATTATCAGCCTGGAGGAAGGTTTGTGCTTTAATCAACTCAAAATTCGAGACGTTGGACGACGATAAGAAATAAGAGTTTGGTACACACAACAACTTCTTCCTTTTGTTAATGTTAGCACACTGGACCATAACGAGGAAATGCAAACGGCGAATTGGAGGTAACTCAACAAGGTACGAGACGCCATTGATACAGACGGCGATCACGGTCTTTATTCACGGTGCGCGCCGTCCACGGTGAAGGCGAAAAACCGTCACGTGTGAAATCTACCTGAAGACTAGATTTTGAATCCGTGTTGAGTTGATCCATCCTTCCCCCTCCTTGACAAATGTTTGCTTGATTTAATTGCTACTACTAAACGGACGACAAATGTCATGCCTTTAATCTTTGCGCAGTGGTGTACTGGAGCTGGAACGGAGCGACGCTCCTGCACTGTATTTGCAGGTCAAGCTCCGGCGCTCCGGCTGATTATCAGCGCTGCATATAGGATTACGCCCCTGCCTTTGCACCTTTAACATCAGATCAAGGTAAGGCTAAAGATAAAATTGGTTTAGCGGTTCTGGTTATAAATGATGTGAAAGCTGGAGGAAACTCGCTTGAAGTATTTCACTTTCAAACCAATTAGGATATTCGTGTTCAGATTACAAACTGTCACAACACACCCAAGTGTATTAATATCAATCAAAAGAATGCGTTTTCATGGAAATATTCAAAGCAGTTAACCCTCATAATTTTCTAAAGGGCATACAAAAAATAAGAAAATATCTTTATGGAAGTTAATTTATTGCTTTGTAAACATGGCTGCTTCTAAAATTCCTGATAACTTTGGATGATTTTTTTGTATTTTTTCAACTTTTATTTATTATTTTTATTTGCCAAATCTTTTGGGGTTAAAACTGAGGTTTCCCACTTCACAGTGATGGATTAACCTCTTGGGGATTTTTCATCTGTATATAATTAAGTTACTATGTAAGTCTAGTGCCGATATAATCAGTCGGTTCATAAAGTGCGCTTGGAGATCCCCAAACAAATATTCACCATAATAAAGAATATTCTATATTACTATATTAACTTTGTACCAATTAAAATAACCGGCCCCGTGTTGCAGTGGTCAGTGTATCTGGCTACGTGTCCAGGGTCCCGGGTTCGATTACCGGATGATATCTTGGATAATTTGCCATACATTGGAATCACTCCAACGGTCAACAGGGTTTGGTTAGTTAGGCCTAAGTAAAGTTTAACTTATCCACTGATTTCACACTCTCATATTCACTATCATCATTATCATCACCATCACCATCATTATCATCATCTCATCTCATCGGGACGTGGAAAGAGCCTCCACGGTAAGGATGTACAATAAAACCAGTACATTCGGACATTCCCTAGACAGCGGTATATTAGTACTGGCTAATCTTTCCATTACTGGGCTACAGATTATGTAGCCCAAACACGTTATATTACTACTACTCATTAGAATTACATTTATGTTTTGTTTAAAGTGCCCGTATTATGACCGACTAGCTGAAATATTAACCACAAGATTACTCCTAGACCATAAATCATGTGGTTTTCGGAATGCTAAACTTGACAGCATCAGAAACTGGAATAGAATTAAAATATATAATATTTTTTGTATTATAAAACATATTGCCTCAATTGCACTGTTCTCTAAAGGTAAATACATAAAACCAAACCACAATATGACGTCTGATTCGAACTGTATTACCTACCTAATTTAAGTGTTATTCGGGAGGAAGGCATACTCTTAGGCATTTTATGCCCCACCAACTCTTACTACCTAAATAGGCCGTAATCATTTTAACTTTCCAATAGGGTGAAAGGTGAAAAAGTTAGTGGTATTACAAATGTAGCTGCAATCGCTTCACGGAAGAGTGGTAAAACATTCATGATAAAATTATCCTGAGTGAATCCATATTATTTTCGAAACCCGGGCTCCATCACTAGCAAACCAGACATCACGAACCGAATACCTAATTCATTGGACCATCATTATGGCCGCTACAATCAGAGCTATCATATTTGTGAGAGCAAAAGAAGAATATATGATGAAAAAATTGTGTATTTTCTTTGAAAGTACCAAAATACCGTTATTTATTTTATATAAAGAATTTGAGAGAAAAAATGAGTCGCGTTAAATTATAAATAAGTATAAATATCACTTAAAACAAACACTTATAGTACCACAACAATGTATATAAATTAATTAGCGATAGCTAAAGAATTAATACAAAGACTGTCCCATTCATTTAATAGCACCCTTGAACCCAAACAGTTACTGACAGCACCAGTGCTCCTTTGTGGTCAGACTCTGTTCACTGCCAATGCATTCATCCCTACCATTTGGGAGGTTTTTATGGCCGACACATTTTAACAACAACTATTATACAATTCATACACTTCATTACTAACATTAAAGTATGAAAGCATAAAGTGTAACATTTAAATTTCCCCTCGGAGAGCTCGAAAGCTATAAAACCAGAATATAATGAAAACAAAAATAAATTGTGGTAATCGTTAAATAATTAGGGATAAAGCTTGATGTTGGGAGCAGCCAGACGTTAAGCAAGTACTCGTTAGAGTGGAGCATTGGTAACTGAAAATAACAACTTCTGCCGATGCCATTTTACTATAAGCTGTTTCAATAGCCGAATGAGCTAAGGCAGAGTCTCTCAAACTATGGCCTATGGCGATGTGTCAGGTGGTCCACACATGGAACCGCAGGAAAATAAATCGTACAAAATAATTATATTTGCTTTCTCAAATGGTCTATTTTAGTTTGAGATTAAGTTTAAAAAAATAAGTGATCATTAATCTAACAACAAATAATCTTTATTATGAAACGAGAATAATACCCCTTTAAAAATTAACGACTTTGCTTCTGGTCATGTAATATGTCTAACTGGCCTTTGTTGGACAATTAATGAGAATGAAAGTAATTTTTAGTAACCCTAAAAAACTGGATAACGCATTTCAAGTATAGACTTTATATTACATCCAATGTTTATTCCAATCAAAGTGTTAAACTGTTCATAAATTAAAGGTTTCGTTATAAGAAACAATTTGTGTATACTGTTTTGTTTTTTGGGAGCCCATATGAGAATTTTTGGTCATAAAGTATTCCTGCACACTTTTGGGTTTGGGGCTACCTACCTGCTAAATTTCAGTTTCCTAGATCTACTGGGCTTCGGGAGTATTTAGACTTTGTTTTTATGGATACCCTTTTAGTGTTCCCTTCGAATTTTATGCTACCCAATATTCTTGTATCCTTTTATGTCAGGGGGATGATTGTCTGCAAAATTTCAGCTTCTTATGTTTTGAGCTTCAAGGTTTTTTTGAATTTGGTGTTTTAGAAATCCCCACCATTTTGGGGGCTTCCATTTGAATTTCATGCCTCAAAGTATTTCTTCACTCTTGTGAAATTGGGGATACCTGAATACAAAATTTCATCTTTCTAGCTCTTATGGGATTTGAAATATTTTGACTTTGTTATTTAAGAAAAACTTACAGTTTTGGAGTCCCAATATAAATATTTGGTCACCAAGAATGTTTTGCATCCTTTTGGGTTAGTTAATGGCTATCCTTTTGAAAATGTCAGCTTCCTAGGTCTACAGGGCTTCCATAATATTTAGAATTTGTTTATCTGGAGATTATCCCACCTACCACCTATTTCGGGAATCATTTGGGTATTTTACATCACTAAATATGGCTGCACCCTTTTGAGTTAGGGGCTACCTGCCTGGAAAATACCAGCTTCCTATCTATTTTGGGCATTGTGACTCTTTAAACTTTGGTTTTAAAGAAACCTTCCAATTTTGGGGGCCTCAATAAGAATTTCTGTTCACCAAGTATTTTTACAACCTTTTTGGTTAGGGTCCACCCACATGCATATTTTCAGATACTTAGGTCATCTGAGCTTCAATAATTTTTTGACTTAGTTTTGGAAGACTCACTCCCCATTTCGGGGGTATCCGTGGAAATGTTTGGTCAAGATGATTCCTGTAAACCTTTGGGTTTGGGGATACTTCCCCGCAATTTTAAAATTCTTAGTTCGTTGGATGGACAATTAAACTGCTAATTATAATAATAGTGGAGGTCAATACAAAACTTCCCAGATATCCATTTTAGACAAAATCGTTATGTCAACTATTAAAAATTAACTTACAATAAACTTTACTGCCTGTTCAAGTTAGAATAATTTGTACATATATATATATATGTAAATTCTACTGGACTAGGGATATTTAAGGTTGAATTTTGGAGGAAATGTAACTGCGTTTGCGTGGAGGAAGAGTGGAAAATCATTTAAGAAAAACCGCCCTTAGTACACCCGATTGAGATTCGAGCTGAAATCTCCTTGTCATCGGCAGGAAAGTAAAATATGATAGTGATGCCCCAGGCCATGCAGCCACCAAAGTAGGTTAATAAACCTATAATTTATTTGAGGGCCTCGATTAAAATACAAAATAACAACTCGAGGACAGGCCTAACGATTTTTTGGTTATGGTAAAACGTAAAAGGTTGAGGTCAAAAACTTTTCACAACTACAATACATGTTTTCCCTACTAAACAGTAATAAAAGTTAGGAGACAATTATATTAACTTTCTCACATTGTGTATAATAGTTTTGATGAAAATGATTAAAAATAAGGTTTTAATAAATTATTCATATGTAAGTTTACCTCATAAAAGCAAACACATCAAATTAAACAACATAACAAAAACTCTTGAACTATAAACTTAAAACCAAGTTGTTCAGGTATTTTAGCAAATTTAAAATTTCCCAAAATAATTTATTTTGTAAGCTACTCTAAAATTATTTGTAAATTATTTATCATGAAAAACTATTCCTCGATACATATTTTGAATTCAAATTGTAGTATTTTCTATAATTTGTCCCAAGTAAACTAAAATTAAATTAATAAATTTTAGAAAAATAATAGTTTATTATTCATTATATTGAAAAATAATCCCACGATATTAATTATGAACAAAATCAATAGAGATAGTTTCAAAAATATTCAAATTTACAAAAGTTAATCTTCAGTAATTTATATTAAATATATCTTTTTAGAAAAACAAATATATCTAATTATTTATTAATCAAAACAAAATCCTTCATTTTCAAACTACCCCTAAACAAATATTTCCTAAAAAAACTATACAGTGCAATTTGACAAAATAGTCACTCCCAAAGTACCCATTTGTAACAAATCGTAACCAAATCGTTTGAGCCAATTTTAAAATAATTCATGTTCTTGAAAAATTAATCAACACTAAACTACCTATAATATAGTTTTTAGCCTAAAAACTATTGATCAGTGTTATTTGTCACACAACAAAGATACTCAATTGAAACCAAATCTTTGGAGCAATTTTTTAATTATTTCAAGTTTTAGAAATAGTCATCAGTAAACAACCCATAAATGAATTTTTACTTAAAGATTAATATAAAGTGTTATTTATAAGGCCAAGCACTGTCAAGATACCCATTTGGAATATGAATTTTTAAACAATTTTTTGAATTTTCAATTTTTTTTAAAAAACATTCATCAGTAAATTACCAATAAATAAATATAGATCTGTGTTACCCGTACGAGTGGGTACGTAGAAAGATACAATGGGTACGTGGAAAGGTGCAATGGGTCCGTGGAAATATACCATGGGTTCATCTTGTCCCGTGTACTGGTGACGTGGACGTTATGGTTTAAATCCCGGCCGAATGTGCTCAGAGTAATTTTCCTTATATTGAGCTATCCAAAATTAATAACACACTAATGTTTAGGACTGAAGAAGAAGGAACTTAACGGAAATGTACTCAAACTTCCATGAAGGTAGAGTGGAAGACCATTTAGAAAAGTCTGCACTTGTTACACCTAATGTGTATACGAACCCCGACCTCCTCATCAGTGGTAAAATCAGCTAGACGAGACTCTTGTTTAGGCCACGTGCCCACTGATATGGTCTAGTAATCTCTTCAGAACTAACTAGGAGTATTATAAAAAATAAACCTCTTTGTATTTAATTTATAGCTGTCCAATAATATTAATCTTTACTTTATAAAATAAAAACATCAACATCTCCAGGAGAATAATAAGAACGAGCAGTGAAGGAGAGGTAAAAAAAAAACTTTCCACAACTAGATTCCACCATTTACTTTAATTCCATTTCTCAAAACAAGGGTTGTCTTTTTTTATTTATTTTTATACGTGGGACGTCCCCACGATATGAGGGATGACGTTTTGTCACACACTCCGCTTGTAGTGTGACATGAGTCCAACAGGGGTAGCACGCAGTCGACCGTGGAATGGGCGCCGCCACACGCTCCTCTACACTCGTACCGGCCTGCTGGGAAACTGGGGGGAGCTGGGGTGGGAAGGAGGAAGCGCTTGCAGAAAGGGAGCGAGGTAGGAAGTAGGAAGAGTAGCGATAGGGAGATTGGGGAAGGAGGAACAGTAGACTAGGAGATTGAGGTTTGGAGGAAGGAAAATTAGTAATGGGGGGATTGGTGAAGGAAAAAGGTAGAGTTCCTATAGAAGGAGAGAGAGAGAGAGAGGAAGAAGGAAGAGTTTCTATAGAGGGAGCGAAGTTGGAAGAAGGAAGAGTAGCTCTAAGGAGATCTGGAGAAAGAGTAAAATTAGGTTGGGGGATTGAATGGGAAAGCAGGAAGAGTGGCAATATTAGGATTGGGGGTATAAGGATTAGTATATATAGGAAGATTGAAGTTGGAAGAATGAATATTAACTATAGGAGGATCGGTGTGGGAAGATGGAATAATATTTAAAGGTGAATTAGGGGAAGGAGAAAAAAAATGCTGGTAGGACTGGGGTAGGAAGAAGGAAGAATGGCTATAGAAGGATCGAGGTGGGAGTGAAGGAAGAGTGGTTATAGAAGGAAGGAAGGAAGGAAGTGTGAAGAAGGAAGAGAGGCTATAGGAGGATCAGGGTGGCAAGAAGAGAGTGTGGTTATAGGAGAATTGGGGTAGGAAGAAATAAAATTGTCTATAGGTGGAAGGAGGTAGAAAGAAGTAAGATTAGATATTGAATATATCGGTTTAGGAATGTAATTTAAAACATAAACCAAGAATATATTACATTTAGATTAAGTTTATCTAACAAGCCAGGCTATTAATTAAAATGGTGGCAGAAGATAATAAAAGTATATTTTAGAGGAAATATATACACATTTTAGTGGAGTGAGCGTGGGAAACCATTTGAGAGAAATCACCTTAAGTATACATAAGAATAATTTGAATATTCGTCAAATTTTTTGTTACTTTCAGCATTGACAATATCTTTTAAAAAAATATATCGGCAGTGATGCGATATTTTCAAAATCGATTGTTGCAGGTCTTATCACTTGGCGTATAGCTTAGTTAAATAATTTTTATATTGGTCATATACACTAGAGATAATTTGCTTTCACACTATATGTATTTTCCTTCTTTTTTTTTGCGTCTTACTATACGTATGGGCTAAATGCATTTAATTACAATAATTGACAAATAAATCATAATTTATAATCCAGAGAAAATGTACCCTCATTTTTATCGCAGTAGTGTGTGAAACCTTCTAAGAAACTCTTAGTACATTTGTTTGTGATTTGAGTCACTATCTCCCTTTCACAGGGAAACCAGACAATACGAGCCTGTCATTTATAAAGCATGCCCCTTGATGAGTTTTTTACCCCATTTTTTTGCTGATAAAAATATTAGATATAGGGTAGTGCTTTTTCAATCGGGGTTAGAATAAATAAAGAACCGGGGGTATTGAGTATTTAATAGACTAAATAACGTAAAGTACATCAATACAAACATCGGTTTTATAGTTTTATTTCGTAATACTGTCTTTAAAAAAGTATTTAAAAAAATAGCTTATTGCTTTAAGACTGTGTTAATCATCATTGATCTAGTATTTATTTTTTATGCATTACAGCAAGTGTGTATTCACCTGATAAGGTAATGGAAAATCGCTATGTTGGGAAAAATAATTCATGTGACACTCGTTTCAAAGATTCTATCCTATTTTAAAATTACAAAATATTTCTTTTCATTTAGATCCCATTCACTGGATAACATGTTATATCCATTTTTAAAAGCATAATTACATTATGTAATAAATAATAAGTGTCATAACATTTTTATTATGAAACTAGCATATCACATATTTAAAAATCAACAGCTTCATTTCTGGTAGTTTAAAACTGGCATTTGTTGGACAATGATTGAGAGTGGAAATAGTTTTTTGTGATCTTCAAAATTTGAGAGGCTCATTTCAACTAAACACTCTATAGTAGTTCAAATATTTACTCAAATTAAAGTGTGAAACTGTTCCTAAATTTAGTATTTCTTTAAAAAAAACATTTTTTGCTATACTTTTTTGTTTTTTCGGGGACCCCATGTGAAATTTTATCACCAAGTATTCCTGCATCTTTATGGTTAAGAGCTACCTGCCTACTAAATTTCAGATTCCTAGGATTTCTGGCCTTTGGTATTTTTTGACTTTGTTAAAAAACAAAAAGATGGGGACCCCGGCCCCCCTCCCCAATGTGCAATTTTTGGCCACCACCTATTCCTGCAAGATTTTGGGTTAGGAGCTATTTGCCTGAACATTTTCAGCTTGATAGATCTACTGGGCTTAGATAACTTTTTAGACTTTGATTTAATAGAAACACCCAATTTTGGGGGCTTCAATGAAAATCTTTGGTCAATAAATTTTTATATTCTTTTGTGTTAAGGGTTATATATATAAATAATTTAAGATTTCTAGATCTTCTAGGCTTACATTTTTTTTGTCTGGACAGAGGGGAGATAAGCTAAAGGTATGGTTTTAAATATGACATACATTGTATACAAATCTAAATGATATAGAATAAATAGATAAAAAATTTTTTTTTTATGTAAAGTAAGTTTTTTAAATTTCTTTAGTACGTTCAACAGCAATGTTACTAAAGCCTTGATCTTAAGGATAGGAATTATAAACGTAGATTAAAGGAAGGGCACCCATAAGTGTATGGAGATATGATACCAAACCCTGAATCTGGCCGAGATTCAAAACGCGGACCTTATAACACCCGGTGATCCAGTCTAATGAGAAAGTTGAAGCCTTTTGCCACGTCAATACTAGTTCGAGTAATATAATAGTAATAATAATTATTGATGTTCATGTTCTGAGTGATAGCTTATATTTGAAATCAAATTAATAAACTCATAAATATAATGAGAAGCTTGGGAAATACTTTATTCAACTATGCTATTATTAGGTCACACTCATATTGGTGGACACGTGGAATTAACGTAATACTCATCTATTCTGGTTTGCCGGTGACGAGGAGGTCAGGATTGAATCCGAATTGGGTATATTAAGGGGTGTTTTTTCCTAGATGAGCCTATTATATAATTGTAAAGTTTAATTTTAAAAGGAAGTCTATTATTTGAAAATTGGAAGTTCATGTTGCCACAATGATAAGGAATTTCTTTTACTACGATTTTATTAATGAGGTGAAGATAAACTACAGCGTAGTCCACGAAGAAGTATTATTGGTAGATTTTTATAAATTTTAGATCAAATTAATATTTAATCAATAAAATAGGATATTTTTCTAGACTACCAAACTTTAGTGACTTTCAATCAATGGTGGTAGAAATGACTTCCTGTAAATATCAGCGTATGTATAGAATCGTTTAGCCCGGACGGGTATTAAGTAAGGTACTGAGCAAACAAAAAAAATATCAGATGGAACATACAATTTACAATTTGGGTATTTTCAAATTTAGAATATGTTGGAGTTAAATAAATAATTTCTTAAAAATTAAACTCACATATGTTTGGATAACATACTTTTACATTTTATAACCAATCTGTCACTGGTTAACCTGAGTCGCATAATGCACTTTCAAGTCAATGTAAAACTAAATGAAAAACAAAACTAAATAAACCAGGAGAAAAATTGAATGCCGTGTGTTTGGATGAACATATGGATACATCTGTTATTTAAATTTGCTTTTAGTTTTATTTATATTTTTAATTATATATATATATTTTTAATTTAATTATATATATATATATATATATGAAAAATCCGCAAACCTCACGTTAATTCGAGATAATTAACTACAATGTGGAAGAGAAGAATAGTAACAACATTTTCATCCAAGTTATCTTTAGGAGAAATCTAATAATACATCAAATTAAAATACTAATAAATTCTCCCCTGTCCTCACCGCGTCCTAATACCCGTCCAGGCTATGTTTTAACCTAGCTAATGGCGTAATGATGGGGAAGGTAGAGTTTAAATTAAATTGTGATGTGTTGGCGTCAAGGAATAAATGGGAAACATTAAGGAAACACGCCCGCAGAATACTCGGACGGTATTCGAACACCAAACTCTCCGTAACTGGTGAAATAGCCTAGACTATCCTGACATTTTGTCCACATGTCCATAGGTGTGGATAATGATAGTATTCATTAATACAAACTGATCAAGAGGGTTGGAAGTAAGGTGTCTATGTTATTTGAATAACGTAAAATACAATACAACTATTTTTATCTGTACGTTTCCATCAAATATTCGTAGTGAGTTTATCTTGTAGAAGAAAGAAAGCTCAATCTAGTCAGTGGCTGAGCCAGGAAATAGGATAAAAATGTAAAGCATCTTTTTGATAGCTTTCCTTTTTTGACAGTAACCTTTTTCTTCAGGTCTAGTGCAGAATTAACTGAAGTGCCAAAAATACTAGTGTGTATATGTGTGTGTATGTATTATATATATATATATATATATATATATAACTCTTAAAAAATTCACCAATGAAATATTTCCCAGCACACAAGACTGAAAAACTGTTAGGGAATAGAATATGTCCTTTAAACATGAGAGGGTGTTTTTTATACATGTTATCACATTTTATCCTGCATGGTGCAGGAGACAGCTTGGTATATATACATGTATTGTTAGGCCAGAAACAGTTGTCAAGACCTTACAATGCGTCGTGTGATAGATATACAGAGTAGTAACAATGTCTATATTATGAACCATGAAAAGAGGTAAAAACCTTTTCTTCCGCTTGCCGTTACTTCTATCAACGGGGCTTGTGTAAATAGTAGCGGGAATGTTACAATTTATGAATCTGCTTGAAAGCAAAATTTGAAATTGTTTATGTTTAAAATAAAATAAAGTTTTGTTAAGAAATAAATGCTAAGAAAAGTTATGTTATGTTTTTAGATAATACAGAGCAATAACAATCAATTAACTGCATAAAGAATGTATACTTTTCTCAAACAAAATTAATCTTGGTGCTTGTCTCATGCCAATAGTTGTAAATTGGTGTATATGTTTAAAAATATATATATATACTATTAAGCTTAAGTACGCTAAGAAAGCTAGAACTATTTTTTAACCCCTCATTTTACTACCCGTTCGGGATAAAAGCACATGTATTAATTACGATATTTTATTAAGAATGAGTAAAGTTGAATTAAGAGAAAGTATACTAACATTTGTGTGGAAGGAGAAGTGAAAACTATTTAGGAAAAAACCCTTAAAATACTCGATAAAAGATTTAAACCCAATAAATCCTCGCTTCTCCTATCAAGTAGAAGAAGTTACGATTACAACTTCAAACAAAGATAAATAAGGAAGTTTTGTGAAGGACGAAATACAAGAGAAGTCCAAAATATTAGTTTATTAAATTGTAAACAAGAGGAATAGAACTATATACGTTTTTTAAAAGATTGTATTTCAAACAGTCCAGTGTTATTTAAGAAACTGTATTCAGTTTTCATAGTTGCATACTTCCCGACAGGCAGTAATATAAATAAGTACCTTGATGACAAGGAACTAATAGACAGAAGATAGAACATATGGTTTAGTTTACTGACTCCAAAAATTAGGATTCACTCTCATTCTCCTATGAAGAAGCGTCTGCCTTAACATGGCAGCAGTCAAAAATCACCTACTAAAATTAATTTAAAGTTAAGCCACAATAAATAAAGACAATCGAGCAAAGCTAATCCTAGTCTTAGACCTGATAGGTATATACATGAATAATAAAGAAATTAAGGTGAAGGGGTTTAATCCTAATTCTATAGAATTACTATAAGGATAGTTACAAATCTAGCTAGCTTGAGATAACTCCACTGAGAGTTACATAAACAAAAGAACAGTCTCCTTAAAGATAAACCAGCTTTTTACAAATAGCAAATGGCGAGCAATCAGTTATCTACACGGTTAAAATACTATGGCCGGTCAATTCCTAACAAGTACTGTCTGGGCATTCAATAGTATATGTCTATTTCCACCAATTACTAGGGTACACGATAAGTAGTACAAACAATATTAGTATAATTTGATCTAAGCAATGGCTAAAGGGTCTGGAGACCAAACACAATCCCCACGGGCCGCTACTACAAACTAGTAGTGTCCCCACAGGTTGCGCACCGTAAATAGATTCACTAAAAAGAGACAAAAGTGACTGCTATCTGTCACTTACCTAATTAGGTCTTTAAGGCTAACGCTAGATATTCTGATATTCTCTATAAAGATATCCTAAACGTGGTTATATCGTTTGGGGAATCATTGTTATTTCCTTATATATATAACAATGTCTTAAGGAATTTGAAAAACAAATCATATACTGACCCGGTATATAAGGTCATCTGGACCTAGTTAAATATAACAATAAGCCCTTGAATCTATACTACGCCATGTGGGCGTAGGAAAATAAAGTCAGAAATTCTGACACAAAAACTATGTCTGATTGACATAAATAATGAAGCCCGACATGCCAACACAAAAGTTATGTCTTATGGGTGGAACCAAAAGGAGTTGCCTAAAACTAATCCCTATGGGCATAGTGATTAAAATCAGACATTCTGACTAAAAAACCTATTTATTATGGACATAGCAACTAGGAGCTTAGAATCTAATCCAGATTTTAGATTTTATCTACTTAAAATCTCAAAAGAGGTTTCCTTTACGACGGGGTGGTGAGTCCAATGCCTGACACATCGTAGTCACTAGCTGGTTCTTCGGTGATGTAGACTTACGTCCTAGTTCTTCCTCGGTCGAATTGATACAATAGAATATATTATGGGAAGCGAGCAATGACGCTTATGTAGTAACGGACTGACCTACTCGGGGACGGGCTAGCATCAGAACATCTAAGGGTGAAGGGGGTAAAGTTTCAATAATTGACCTGAATTACCACTAACGCTCTTTGATGGTGTGGCACCCAGGGAAAAGTATATTTGGTTCACGATAGGTTTTTACCAGTATGAAAGTTCGAAAATCATATGTTTAGGTTTTGGGTTGCCAACACTTGTAAAAGATCACAGTTTTGTTATAAATGTAAAGATCTTTTGTATTTTTATTTTCAACACACATATTGAAGAATCATCATAGACTTTACCATAAAATATGAGTGACTATCGAAATTTTTACGAGTAACAAATTAAATTTTCAAAATAAAATATATCCTATGTTACTCGCTGATAATGTAGCTTTATATTGGAGAAAGCATTTTTAAAATCGGTCCAGTAGTTTTTGAGTCTATACATTACAAAAAAAAATCAAATCTTTCCTCTTTATAATAGTGTGGATTTAAAATAACGTAAACTTAAGTTTTCTCATACTATTTCATTTTTTTTAAATAATTTCTTTTTATCCAACTCGAAACAATATTTTAGAAAAAATTAAAAGTACTTATTTTTTGTTTTGGAACGTTATTGATTTTGTTTAATATAGTGCACACATCAATACCATTTAATACAGGCAACGTATTTACTTGGAAAAGAGAAACTTCTTGTCATTTTTTTTACATAGAATAAATGATTTTATGATTATTTTATCGTATTTTGAAATATTTAACTGAATTCTAATATTTTCATCAACTCCGTATCTACATCATTGTAGAACACTTGTTTATCGTCAGCGGCCATTTTGAAGCTATGTTCGTTAGAAAATTTTGTGAAAGTGGGGTGAATATTTTATTAAGTGTAATAAAACTATAAATAAACTTTGTGTCCGACCTCAAATAAATATATAAATAATATTTACCTAAATTACTGTGGTTAACTATCACATTAATATAGTACCATCTGTTTTCATTACAGTCGTCCTAAGTGATGGATGTCAGCTATTGGCATAATTATATATTAGGGATTACTTCTAGTAACATTTCGAGCTGTCATCCAGGTAAACTTAGCTAGTGAATAACTTATATCTGCCTTTTCTTGGAAACGTGGCTTGTGAGTAAGACATCGAATTGCTGGTGGTGCCGGCATGTTCCTGGAGCTAGGGCGCTTCCCGGAAACATAAATCCACAGTGAGTTAACTACCTGCCACATATTATTTGAATATATTAGCAATTGTAATAATTGTGTTAATTATATTTCTGATATTTTTATTGTAGATGTTAAACAGCCGGTTTAACATGCTACACCATATCTCACTATCATCGGTAATTTAGTCAATAGTGGAAGTGTCGCCTTGGACTATGCAGCCTACGATTGGGTGAGAACTAATTAGAAATACAAGTTTATGGTTATTAAATTATATATCTCTTAAAAAAATTGGCAAAGTATTTTACAAATTACGAATATTAAGTAAACAACTTTTTTTCAATGTAGTAACCTTCCCGGTTAAGCTTGGATACGTTTATGAATAGATTTTGATAAAATTTGGTACTATTGTCAACCCCGTCAAAACAACTAAGTATATATACATACGTATGGCATCTTTGATTGGAAGAGAGATAAATTATCTAGTTCGGTCCTCTGTGTGTGTATAATTTTAACCACTCTAGTGGCACAAAATGTTGCCCACACTTATGGCGGTCGTATATATGACGTAACGGCAATGAGATGATGTGATGATAGTGATTATGAAGGTGTGGAACAAAGAGTGATCTTAAACATAACTTAAGCTTAAGGGGGCCACCTACCGGAGAGTTTGAATGCACTACAGACGTTCAGAAAATACGCCATGGTTAAGTAATGTTTTCTTTTTTCCAAACTTGACTTAAGCCGAAAAGAAGATAAAATGTGGCAACATGCTTATCTAGTACTCTCAAACCTCATATTTTGATAATCTATGTCTATAAAAAATTAATGAAAATTCGAAATTTACTCATTTTTAGTGACATTTTAAGTATATTGTCACCGTTTTGAGACGAGGGTAACTACTAGATAATCCTAGATACAACCTTTCAGAAAAAAAAGTCATTTTTTGATAAGCTTACAACAGAAAATGTAAAGATAATTGATTATTCCTTTTGCTGTTTTGACGCGTCAAAGCAAATGCCTTTCAGACATCAAGTAGCGCAGCCATATCCTCCATCTACGCTTTGGAAGTAAAGAATAGACGGAGAAAGAAGGAAGGTTAGTTGACACCATGCGCATGCGCTCTTTTAGTTGGATGTCTGCCTTCGCCTTGTTGAGAGATGAGACGACGCACAGTTAGACCATACATCTTTTAGTTTTGAGTGTTGGTTAAAAAAAGGTTTAAAATAATATTATCTGCTGTAGCTTTTATGGTAAATGTGTTTAAACTGGTCCTGTGTTTCCGAACAGTTGTGTATGCTTTGTCTTCTTATTATAGCTATTATAATTATAAATTAATAACATAGAATAATATTGTCTTTTTCGATAAACTAAAACTACTATGAACAATAGTACAAGCAAAACGGACCACCGAAAAGGGGAAAAAAAACTATAATTCGACTACCTGCTCACCGAAAAAAATTAGGATGGAATAAGGGGAAGAAGCGTTTTATTAATGGATCAAGTGCATACTGATTTATTAGTACAAAAACAAGAGATAGTTCACTGCTCAACGGTTACGTGCTAGTTTCATTTTGTCGTGCTGCTCCTATATTCAGGAGGACGTGGTTAAAATCCCGTCTGGAAGCTTCATGCAGCTGGTCCCGTGGAGTAAATAACCATAAATTGAATTCTGTTGCTTAAATTTAAAAAATACCTTTTTATGGTATTTATAATTATTCTTATAAATTCAATGAGATTCCATTCATTCTTTGGACTATAATAAAATCATTACAAGAAAAGAAGTAAGAGAAAAAAGCATATATTTACTATACGTATACTAATTACTAACACAGTAGTAATATACAGTTTAATTTCTTAAAATATGTATAATAATGTAAAATTTTTGACCTTTATATTGTGGCCTTCCTTCTGCACTGCATTCACAATTTCTTTTTTCATTTTGAGAATAGTGAAAAGTGTCGACTTCGGGATGCCATACCGCCACGCAATCTCAGTCTTTGTAATCTTCTTCTCATCCACTTCCTGGATGATCTCGTACTTCTTAATGAGCGTCAAGAAGGTCCTCCTTTCACTCATTTCGTCAATATTATAAGTTCGTATCAAATAAAAAAAATGGCGTGGATCATCAAAAATCGTTCACAAAATCCAGACAAAAATCGTAACCAAATCAAAATAACAATGTTAAACAATAGCATGGGTTGTCAAAAATTGTTCACAAAATCAAACCAAAATAGTAACCAAATTGAGAATCGAAATAACAATGGCAAAAGCAAGCCTTGCGCGTGATGTAGCGGTAGTCGCGCGTGGGGAAACATTGTCTTGCTGGTGGGAGGGGGTGGACAGAGTTAAGTGATATTGGCCTGGCATTGATGAGGTGGTGTCTATTTTTATACCTGACCCACCCCAGTTACTAGTAATACAGCGCTCACAAAGATAATTGCAACGCAGAAACCTAAATAAATGCAACAAACACATTTTACATCCGGTTTCCTTAAACTTTTCAACCTTTTTTCCTACATTTTTCACGGTTCCCCAAAAAAGGGCCGTTACTTCGAGAGGGACGCTATTCCTGGGGTCGTAGAATCGAGAGTTGACTGTATATATTGTTTAATACGGTTCCCTCGAGGAGTTTTGGGAGTTAGATATCTTACCCTAAAATTGATGGTATTTTACTAAAGGTAAAAAAAGAGAGAAAACAAGTTTTCTCGAAATCCACTGTAACGATTTTTATTAAATTTTGTATCTGGGCAATGTCTATCATTATAAACTATTCATCTCATGAACTCAATTTTAAGGGTAACTTACATAAGCAGATATTGTCCATTTTAATCATATATTTGCAAGTATTTGAGACACTAAATAACTCAATATTGTGTAACACAATTAAAATTAAAAAAAAACCTTTCCTTGTAATATATTTTTATAAAACCAATAGGGGGCTGTTTTTAAATTACGTAAGGATTTTTTTCATTATTTTGACCCCTCTTACTCCCCAAATCCCCCTACTTAAGGGATTGTAAGATTAATCGTTTCCTCCTCTCCCCTGACTGATCTTACGTAATTTTCTTACAATTTGGTAAATTATATTATTTTAGACAAAAGGATTCGTTATGTGAAATTATAAAATATTTATCACAGTAAAATTAGGTTTAAAACAACATAAATAAATAACATTTTATAATTATGTATAGCTGTGTACGTCTATAGGCTATGCTTCAGCGCCATCTATCATCGCTAGGTGCAACCTTTTTGACTGCGCGTCTGTGAAAGTTTTTTTTTTTTAGATTTTGTCTATCCATAAACATTTATAAAACCCATATGGTTCGGCGTAGGGATACATAATTTGATCTGATAGCTTTTCATAGATGTCAGACAGCACCAACGAAATCATAGGGCTACTGTACTAACCATATCAGTGAAAAATTCCCTACCATTCATACTTTTGACATATTCTATAGTTTACTTTTGTTATATATTAACTTCGGATTCTTTATAAAAAAATATATGTTAAAACATTAATTACGAGGCATTTAAACAATGAAATAATACCTTGATTACATGAAGCAGAATTAACCGTAACGAGGAAATCAATAATACGTGTGATTGGTATCAAACTGTGAATAGACTGAGGAAGGCGCATTTATAGCACTAGTGGCGGTGAAACGAGGTACTGCGGCGGGGTGAATCACGTAGCAGCCGTCTCGGAGCAGCGTTATAGAAAAATAATTTCCATTCCACTGATCTTGCTGTATTCAAATTGCATAGTAGCAAACACACTATATAGGATAACTCCCTGTGCCTTCACTTGAATATGTGTACATTTACTATACATTATACCTTCCCTAGCCCTACCCTATTACTAAGTTTAAATACTTATAGCCTGGATGCAGTGATGAAAACCATAGAAAATGTAAAATAAGAAGTGAAAATAAACCTTCTAAAACTTTACATACTGACTATAACCTACTAAAAATACAATTAACATTG
This sequence comes from Timema shepardi, assembly GCA_902151425.1. Lineage (NCBI taxonomy): Eukaryota > Metazoa > Arthropoda > Insecta > Phasmatodea > Timematidae > Timema > Timema shepardi. The sequence continues at coordinate 43,515 of CABFVX010003578.1, read as the reverse complement.
GAAGCTTAGAACGCTTTGATTATCTTTACTTAATAATTATTTATGTAGCTATAGCTATAATTTAAAAAAGCAATGAAATCAAACGGTTGAATGTAAGAAAAAGGCGCTCGCTTTAAATTTCCTCAAAGAGATACGATATTATTATTACTAGAAGATTAAACAAAGCGAATAGTAATATTAAGAAAACACAGTATAAAATAAATGAAATTCTGGCTAGAAAAGGTAAAATGAAAATAATTGATGAAGTAATAAATACACATTTAGGCAAAATTAAGGAAATTGAAAATATTGCAAATAATTTTTGTGAAATATTCCAAAACCAAGTCACACAACTACAACATACTTGCGATATATAAACAGACAAAAAGAATAATCGAAACGATTACCAAATTCAAGGTATGTTTATACTTAGGACTACATGTTCTAAAATGAAATATATTATTGAGAAACTAGATATAAATAAAATACAGGGAATAGATAAAATAGTAATCAAAGACTTGAAAATTATCAAAAGCCAAATTACCCCGTTGATATCAACACTATTTAATTCAAGTATACAACATAGTGTAATTCCGCAAAAAACTTTAATTCACATTGTAATTTATAAAAAAGGGAAGCAATTAGATTATGGAAATTACAGACTTATAGCAACTCTACCAGTTTTAGAAAAATAACGGAAAGATACATTACCATCTACTTAGATAAATATAGAATAATTGACCAAAAACAATACGGATTCCAAAAAAACAAAGGTACGGAAATAATCTTACACACGTTTACTAATGAAACGATAGAGAGATTAAATGAAAACAAATACATAGCTATAGTACTTATTGACATGTAGAAACATTTGATACGTTATATAATGATATTTTCTAGAATAACTTTTAAAAATTGATATCTGAGGTAATATTTATGAATGGGTTAAAAACTACCTAACAAATATGAAAATAGTAGTTAAAATAAATAATATAGAACGTGAAGAATTGAGTATAAATATCGCAGTACCACAAGGATCTGTTCTTGGGCCAATACTATACTAAATATATACAAGAACATTGTCAAACTGTATTCAGAACTGCGGTATGTTTATGTATGCTGACAACACAATGCTGTATGGGGTCCACATACATGTAGATAGAGCTTAACAAATGTTGCAGGAAGACTTTAACAGGATACAAAATTGGACTCAAGATAATCAATTAATAATTAACATTAAAAAACCGCAAACAATGCATATCAGACTACCGCATGTTTTAAAGTATAAATTAGATATAAAAGTTAATTGCTTGGATTGCTACATAATATGAAACCTTGTAATTTTTCAACATCGACGCAAGTTGAGACATACAACTAACTATCTTGGGCTAAAGATTGATTCTCATATAAAATGGAATATTCACACATACATAATGAGTAGGAAGCTAAGAGCTTATTATAGAGAGTATACTAAAACAATATTTTACATTTAATATTCTATAAATAGTGTATCACTGATTACTAATTGCTCATTATACTTTTATAATCTTCTTTGAATTGAAAATGAATACATCCTGAACTCACAAAAATTCCTGAGAAAAAGTAGAGTTTTATTTTCAAAATAAAATTAAGTTTCTGAAAGAAGGAGCATAATAAATGTAATTATAAATTATTAATCGTATAAATTTAGAAACTTTAAGAATCGATAAGAGTCTTGACTAACCTAAAAATCTATATTGTGTCCCGTTCCGGTTATGGTTCTTAAAAAACATTACTTTTCGGTTACTGTTCCGGTTCTAGTTCCTTAAAAATAACTGTTAATTTCGATTATCGATTCTGGTTCCGGTTTAACTTCCTGTTTTATTCTCATTTAGATGTTGAAGCAATGCGTATTATTTAATTTATTCCTTTTTGGTTAACTATAATGCCCTTTTTTCTATTATGTTTCGGCAACACAATGTCTTATGGCTTTCAAGTAAATGGCTGTATCCGAGTAGTCTGCGATCTACACACTTGCGCGCTTTACTACACACATTAATCAAACACGTTTCGGGCACCCTAAAGTGCATAGGTTGAATTCAACTTTTCGGACACCAAAGTAAACCTAGAGTTACCTGTTGACCACTTATGAAAGATCTGTTTCCATGGTAACAAGATTGATTTTTTTATAGTGCTCTGTCCATAAGATCCTTCTACTGTCCCTGTAGTGAATAAAATCAAGTACCTTTAGACCTACATTTGAAATTATTAATAACTATAAAATTATGGGATTGGGGGAAGCAAAAAAGATAAATTTAGAAACTTAATTTACTGTTAATGCTTACTATTATTTGTTGAAAAAACCACCAACATATTTGTTCATCATAACTTTAATACATAGGAGCAAGTTTGTGATTATTTTAAACTATCGTTATCTTAATTTTATTCTAAAGCATAAATACACAGGCAAACAGGGCTTTAAAAATGAATTTACGTACACGAAGACCTCTTTTATTGAGACATTCTAAATATTTTACAAATAACCGATATTAATTACACTGAATAGTTAATTCCACACCAAAAGATCGATGCAAAAATACAGGGCTACTGATTACCAAATAACATGTGAATTTCTTCATATTTATAGTTTTGGAAATATATTTTTACTTTAAAAAGAGATTTTCACTCTACAGAAAGAAATCTAGCCAACTAACACATGTAAGTAAACAAATAATACAACAAAACTGTTGTTGGCTTTTAGTCAAATAACTTCGTTATTTAGTAAATATACAACGTTATTTTAACTAAGGTGTGCGTTAAAGGGCAAGTCATATATGCCCCTTAGGCAATTGCGCCAATTGTACACTTAAATATAATTCGGGAACCATCAAAAATAACGTACACCCTTTAAGTCAATGCCTTTGCAACTTTCAAGTGCACTTGGCTTTGAAGGGCGCTTAAACGGACTATCCAGACACAGCCAATGTCTCCAAATTTAGATAAAGGCGGGAAAAATTATTCTATGTGATGTACTGTACAATACAATGTATTTATAATGTTTTTATTTTGAAGTTTTTGTGGTAATATCGATGAATAGCTATGTAAAGTGAGATTAATTGATGCGTTTAGACTAAAGACTCAAATATATTCTCACCTGAGTTGAGTTAGTGTTAACAGTTTCAGCTTTCTAGGGACAGAAAAAGTGTATGAAACTGAAAAAATACGGTTACAGATATACCAGTTGATGACATCAATGGTTCTGGGGTAAAGTGCTCGCCTCAAGAATGGATGCTCGTGAGCTCAAACCCAGTAGAGGTCGATGGATTCTTACCAAACGAAGAAAACCCGTAGCTCAACTTCATTCGGACGGGATGCAAGTCTGTCAGTATGTAAAATATCCCAGGAACGTATATGAGTTACCTTTCCGTCAACGTTTGTAAGCTCTTTTTCGCTCACTCACATTCTGTGTGGAAACTGCCGCCATTTCATGACTTCCCTAGGACATGTGCTGTAACGGGCTAATCTGGCTTAGCCCCGTTCAAATGTAAAACACGAATATTTTTGTGTTACAAACAAGTCGTCAAGAGTTAACAAATGAAATAATAGTGTTGAATGCTACGCCCATAACATTTGTGTGTTTGTTTACATACCTACTTCACCAACTCTTCCGTCGAGTCTGATGCCCCGCTGAAAACAACAACATCGAGGGAACTGGCTGGGCGTGACCTCAGGCAAGAGCTCCGCGCCGGACAACGAACTACAATCAACTGAAAGCGCCGTGAACGATGTTGGCCGACGCGAGTCAATGTTCCAGAATAAAAAGGAT
>CABFVX010003578.1:0-39144 GCA_902151425.1 Timema shepardi | reverse complement strand
CCGTGTCAATATCGAGACACTGATGTAACTCAAAGGTAGCTTGCCAGGGAAAGAGATGGTTCAAGTTATATGGAGGCCTGGGATCTATACCTAGTTAGGTACTTTTGTCAATCCCACGCACTTGTGTTAAGTGGGTATCCTGTGGGCCGTTCATGCTTCTCAAGATTGGCCCGCGGTTTTATCTTTGTTACTAAGCAGTACTACTCCCCTTTGGAGTATACAGCGTATGAGCCGTTTCTGCCCCTCTGGCGCGGCTGGAGCTGTCATTAGTTACTTATGTATGTGTTGTGATATTGACCGCCCGTCGGGTGATCAAACTGTGGGACGTGTTCCCGACCGGGCATGGCCCGTAGGTTTAAATATACCTATGTAAATTGGTTGAGCCTCTTGTAAGGGGTTTGGTCTGTATTCTAGGCGCTCGTATGTAACGGGACTTGAACTTGCCCTATGTAAGTCATAACTAAACGTGCGCAGCCAACATGCCTTGTGATTGAGGGACCAGTAACGTAACTCAATTGTCTGAGTTAGTCCTTCTGGCGCCTCACGCCCCTTGTTGGCCTAGACTTAGGCAATGCTACCTAAAATCTTACTTAGTTGGTATAGACTGTTCTTATTGAGATTACGTGCTAAATATTTATCATGTATCATGTTGTTTCATTAAATTGCAATACTTCTATTTACATCCTTTTTCTTTTTACTTCTCTATATGTATGTATGTGCACCCCTGGGGCTACTATGGTTGATGTTGGTTAAAACACTAACAACCAATAATGAAACCCCAAATGTAATAGGAATTGGTGCAGTGCTTTCTTCCATATGTTGCGGGTGGATGTCACTAGCCAGCTGATGTGGTGAGCACGTGTGCTGTTTGAATTAATAAGGTAGCGCATTCGAACCAAGCTTTGGGTTTTACACTTATTAAAAAAATAGGTTACACCCCATTTGTTAATTTTCCCACTTTGTGAATCGGGCCTCTTCTGAACATTTCACAAACTGGAGGGAAAAATAACCCTCTTTAATATAACGTCTTAAAACAAAGTAGATATTTAAATAAGTTCCAGTTCATGGAATAAGCAAGAGTTGATGCAATTTTTTTGCCATTCCACGAAATGGTCAAGTCAAAATACCAGTACATGGAATGAATATAAATTTGCTTAATTCATTTAATGGGCAGTTTCATTATAGGGGTGTATCATATAAAAAGTGACGGAGGACATAATTAAGATCAATATTTTTACTGTTTCTATAGCAAAAAATATTTTTGGCCAAATAGAATAAAATATTTCTTCAATAAATACTTTTAGTTTAATTTTCTACGTATATAATCTTAACTACTCGGTGTATTGATGTTGTTGAAGCAAAGGGGAGGTCGGATAAAGAATGGAGTTGCAGAGTTTCTTGCTTACCCCGTAAGGGAACGGTGTGATTAGGTATGTATGTTCTGTACGTATAGTCTTAACCATCTTTTATAATTATCATGGTTATAATTAGATTTTAAGATACAAATTCTTGGTAAAATGCCATCATGCACAAGGCAAATTTTAAATTACTGTTGAGATTATGTTAAGTATAGAATTAAACTAAACGTGAGCCATATTTAATTTAATTCAGTCCTAAAAGTAATTTTAATAAAAGCTGCCAAACCTATTTGTTTAACTGATGTTTACTTCCCTCTCACATTTATATAAGGGGTTTATAACTAGGTTCAATCTTTGTTTTAACTTTGAATTCTTATTAAATAATTTCTATATATAAAGATTTAATTAAAACACAGTATTTTATTTCTCAGTTACGCTTTGTGTAAGTAGGAGCTTACAATTACAATTTAAATCTAAATATGGAAGTAGCTCCCAACTTCTGGTGTTCTGTGGGACTGGGAACTGGTATTAAAACCTCACCTTACTGCTTCATTTAACATCTTCTTATTCATAATAATCATTATTATCATTGATGGATTTATTTTACTTTGAAATATTAGTTTATTATATTCAGCCCTTTCCATATTTGCTAGCAACATTTCTTGATTTAACGATATTTCTAGAGTCAGCCCGTTTTCCTGACTGGCTAATATGTTTGTATGGGCTCCTTATCTTTGACCCAAATAGTATCATTATTGACACCAGATTTTAGAGTTTGGTGTTAGTTATTATGGGTTGATAGCCCATCTTAACCCCTAAATAAGTGAACAGAGGAGTTGATATTAGTAATATTATTTTAAAATATTTTTAAAAACAAAATGTAAAACAAATTATTTTCAAATGAAAAAAACAAATCCCCAATTTCTACCGCCTCTGTGGTATAATGGTCATAATTCTTGGCCACAGATCCAGTAATCTTGGTTTCGATCCTCAGCACTTCTAGGTTTTTTGTGAAGCATTAAACTCATTCTCGTGGGGACAATTAATGAGGAGCTACTTGAATTAAAAAGTAGCAGCTCCAGTCTAGAAAACTTAGATTAATGACCTGAGGTTTTGTGGTGCTGACTGTATGACACCCTCTATCCAAAGAGATGGGAACTATATTTGCGCACAAATGGCGACCACTTGGTAGGCATGGCTTGATTTAGGGCTGGCGCAATTTTTATAACCCAATTTTACTGATGTCACAGAATAATGCAGAAAACCACACTTCAATGAGTTTTCTTTTTCTAGCGTAGTATTGTATGTAATTTTCCTGTAAATCGGTTGTAAGATGAGCTATAAAGTTAACGTTACTTTATTAACTCTAGAAACACAGTTTAAGGATATTAGTTCTAAATATAATACATCAATTGTATCTGATTTTCAACATACAAACAAACTTGAATATCAGCACACGATTTACGAAAAATTACAGTCCTATTCCATTTATTCATTTTTGTTAGAGGGAAATCCTTATTAAATTAAATCGTTAATATCCCTTTTGTTAAAGTAATATATTAAGGCTAAAAGGAAAAAAGGGGAGAACAGTCCAATTTGGAATCAAATTGAATTAGTTCTGTCATATATTAGACAATACTGAGACCTGTCTAATGAACTAAATTGTGGTTAAAAGAGGTTTCTATAATATTTAGAATTGATTAAAAAAACATTTGTAGGATCCTTATGAAGTTTTAGATATGAAAATGTTTTTTTTTAAACAGCGTGGCTTACAACCCGTTTGGGTTGTATGCTTATGTGCTAATTACGTGAATGGTTTTAGGAATAATTAAGGCTGTGGAATACAACATGTGATACACGATTGGTGAGATGTATGTTATTCTGGGATGCATCGTGTGTGTAGGGATGGGTGTAAGTTTACCCGCATTTGCGTGGAGGGAGAGTGGAAAATCATTTTGGACAAAAAATACTTCAGTACACCCGATCAAGATTCTAACCTCAATCTCCCCGTCATCGACAGTCTAGTCTAACATTAGAGTAGGGAATTAGAGCACCAAAGCGGGTATAACAATATTTGTCTTGGAAAATGTGTGTTATGTGACTTTCGCCCTGTTTCCCTTGAACCCTACATATGTTTATACACACAACACGTGATAAAAACAATTGACGTAAATTATTTATATGCAAATACACAAATGTTTCTGACAATAGACACTGCATTCAGCATTTTGAAATTAGCGTATATATATATTTCAATATCAAATAAAGTTATTACACCAAAAACATTCTGACAGGTATCTCTTGAGGCTTATTGTCAGCCGAACTACATTTAAACAGTTATACACAATTTATGAACAAATTTAATATTTTATATCTAGGTACTATTGTAAAGTTTTCTGCAACAAACAATTTTCTCTATTAAAAATTTTATACCAATTGATTTGTTATTCTAACAAACAAAAATTCAAAATGTTCACTGAACTTTGTCAAAAGCTTTGCATACTAAACAAGTTAGTCTCCCACGATATTCACACAATTACCAATGAATTTTCAACCACAAGCGTGCGAATGCACACACAAACACATACACACATTCTAAACTGAATTTATATTATGTTTTACTAGCCCAATGTACAAACATGAAATTAAGTTTGACGGTTATGGCAACATATGTAATGGGTCGTTGGTTTTGTGATCTACAGACGGGAAACTGTTAATTAATTAAACATCCACCAACTATCCTCTTCCATACGTTAATTGAAAATCTAATCTAAAGTGATACAACATGTTTAAATTGAACCTTGAGGTCGCCCTCAATCATTCATACAAAGTGTACGAAAAGCCAGAATGTATCGTTAAAACGTTACGACCCATGACGTTTGAGTTCTTATTCGAAAATCGGGGTTCGTTACCAACCTCTATCTATAATGTTAAAAACCAAAACACACACGGGATTACAAAGATTTTAACTAAATATAAATAAACAATAAATAATTTATTATAAATATTCATTACACTAAATCAGCTAGATAAAAATGTAAGTCTCAATAAATAGTCTGAGTTAAGTGTACCCCCGTGGGATCTTTGAGGACACGCGTGTGGGATTTATCTCAATCTCTTCCTTTTATTATCAAGAGTAGGTTATCAATGGTGATAAGCTCAAAATCTCTATAGAGTCCCAACATCAGTTGGCGGACAAAATAATTGTATAACCAATAAAAACAAATTGTTGTTGGTGTATATTATTAAATTGAAGTATAATAATATGTTAAGGATACTTAAAGGATTTAAAATTAACTGTCAGAAAAAATTATATAATAACTATACACAGTGGAGATTTTCAAAATTTAAAATCTTTTTGATTGTATGAAGTGGTATCTCTAACTGCCTGCTAAATTTCAATGATCTACGTTCCTCAATAGGTTTTTCCTATACTTATACCCCTCAATATACCCAAATTCCCAGTGGTCCATTTTGAAATGACTGATCTTTATATTCTGGTTTTATGAGGCAATCCCTCCACCATGTTGAGAAGCTTAATTCCCAGTTTAAATATTATACTACCCTTGTATGTTGTTTTTTCTGTTAGTTTTGCAATTATGGAACTCTCTTCCCTATTTCACCCACTCCATCTTTGAAATCACACCTTTTCTAGAAGAGGTTACTCTTTTTCTGGACACTCACCCATACTAACTTTCTGCTTTATAATGTGTACAGATATTTAAGTATATATGTACTTTAAAGTGATAACAATTACTATTGAGCTATACAATTATGTATTACATTATTTGTAGCAGTTATATACTATTTATCATCACGTCTTACTACCAGTTCAGGCTATACGTATATGTACTAATTAAGCTAGTATGTTAGGGAAGACGAAGGTTGAAATTATAGGAAGTGTACTCGTACTTGTGTGAAGGGAGAGTGGAAAACCTTTTAGGATAACACCTTCAGTACACCTAACCGGGATTCCAACTCTGACCACCCCATCATCGACTGTCTAGCCTATTGTCAGCGTACACCATAGATCATGCGGCCACCGAAGCAGGTAGATATATAATACGGCTATATATTTATATGTTATTTATTTAATTTATAGCATTAATTACAGCTATAAAAGTTTTAACAACTATACAAATTTACTGTATAATACATTATTCACAGCAGTTATAGCCTATATTAGAGCTATAACAGTTAAACAGTTTTATATATTGAAGCTATAACAGCTATTCAGTTATATATTACATTTATAGCAGTTATACAGCTATATCTTATGGCAGTTGTATAATATAGCTATATATTACTTTTATAATGTTATCTATAAACGTTATAATATTTATATATTACTGTTATAGGTTAAATGCTATAGTTGTAATATTTATATTTTACAGTTAGAGGTTAAATGTCATAGTTGTAATACTCATATATATATATATATATATATATATATATATTACAGGTATAATTATTACATACAACAGTTTTACAATAAATTTATCGCAGTTCAATCCAAAAGGCGCTAAAAATCTTATTTAATGTTCCCAAACAGGAATACAAGCCCTGAACCTTAAGATAATATGTGGTCTACAGCTCTAACCATCGAGTCACGAGGATGGGAAGGACTACCTTAATCACTATAAGATTTTGAGATTATAGAGTAATTAAGTGTGCTTCATAATTATAAGTTAATGATTTCGTTTAGCAACATCGTTTACCAAGATACTTGAAAATGTCTCCCCCTTAGTTATTAAAGAAATTCTCCAGTTGTACGTAAAAGCGTAAAGAGATGTTAAGTATAAACGTTGGTTGCTAGGTGAATTTTCTCTCTTGCCTTTTGAACGAACATTTCATATAACCGAGCATAGTGAACAACTAATTAAAAATACATTTTAATTAACATTTATCTTTCCTAATATTAAGCAGACATGGTTTTTAACTTTCAGAATACATACCATGTACTTACAATCTCAAGCTAAGTGTATAGTGTATCTATGAGTTAAGAAAATAAGAATTGATTCCAAATCATTTGGACCTACGGGCACGAGGTCGCAATTTTCTGATAATTTAATCTCAGTTTGCCAATGATGGGTAGGTTGAGGTTCGATTCCCAGCCAGGCATAAGTAGGGTGGTTTATTATAAATGATAGTTTTATATGTTCCCTCCACGTAAATGTGGGTACATCTTCTCTAAATGATACTTTTAGCATCCCGATTACATCAGCGTAGTTATTAAGAGTACTAGTATCTAACCACTTAGGTGGCCAAATGGTATAAGGCGTCACTCTCACGGTAAACTGGACTGCCTATGATGGAGAGATCAAGGATTGATTCATAGTTGAGTATACTGAGTGTTGTTTTACCTAAATGCCTTTCCCACTCTCTCTCCACGCAGATGCGAGTAAATTTCTTCCAAATTAAGCCTTCTTCATCCTTAACACAGCATCGTAATTAGTAGTATATGCACAACCAGAACGGGTAGTAAGACGTGGTGCAAGAAAAATTATTAATACCTAAGAAGGATTTTAATTACAACTCTACAATATTACATCATTTCAACATTTCAATGTTTATAAAAGGAAGTAGATAATGTTATGATAATGTTTACCATTCTTAGCGAGGTTATGTTTTAACCAAACCATTTTGAGTTTATCTATCTGGATTTTATAAGTTAAGACTAAAATATATTGATCTAGAAATATAGATAGAAACATTAAATTTATAGCTTAAACAGTTGCTAAATTGGTAGATGTATTAAGTAAAGTTACAAGTCAAAATATATAGTTCAAATTTAATCCTGGTGTTAAAATTTATTGTCAAATATGAATATTTATATACAATTAATAATCATATATCATCAACTAGACCATGTCATGATTTGTTGAAAAGTCTAAAATATATGTTTACACGTTAAACAATGTTATTAAAAAACTTTTAAGATATAACATGATAATATTATTATTAACAATAATATTCATGATAATAATACTATAATCTTTATTTGGGTGAGTTTAAGCCCAGTGACTAGTCTTACACTTAACTTTTTATTAATCCTTGGTCGCGGCAAAGATTTATCTGATTACCAAACCCTTCCTTCACCTCTGAGAAGACATCTTGTGAATGTGGGGAATGCCAGGCCTCCACCGTGGTTCGGATTCCACGTTAAACTGTAGGTCCTCCATTTCATCTCACAATCACCCTACCATTACACATTAGCGTAAGTGCGTATAACCCGAATGGTTAGTAAGACGCGGTGCTAATAATAATAATAATAATAATAATAATAATAATAATAATAATAAAATATTATTGTTAATTATGAATATATAATATTATTAATGTTAATAGTAATAGTATTAATAATAATAACACTATAGTATTATTAATAATAACATTATTATAATATAATAATATTTAGCACCACGTCTTACTACCCGTTCGGGTTATACGCTTTAAGTGTTAATTATTCTAATGGATTAGGAATTGCGAACAGTGAATTAGAGGAAGTGAACCCGCATTTGTGTGGAGGTAGAGAGGAAAACCATTTAGGAAAAACCACCCGCAGTTCACCCTACCGAGATTCGAACATCGATCTCCCCGTCCTCAGCAGTCGAGCTCAACACGACCAGCGCGTTAGCCAACTACGCCACCGAGGCGGGTTATAATATAATATAATCTTATTATTAATAACAATATAGTTATAGTAATAATAGTCATAATACAATAAAGTAGTTACGCCCACCACAATATCTTTTTTTCTATGAAAATTGTACCATTTATTCATGGGTACAAAGAAGATGCACTTACTATATGTTATATGGAACTCTGTATTTAATTGTAACACTTACACAAGTACGCCACCTATACCTATCTTTGGCTAATTCTATTCAGTCTACCTCACTACACCCTATCCCTATTTTGGGCTTGTTATATCCAGTCAATCTCATTACACCCAATACATATCTTGAGCTATCTATATCCAGTCCACCTGATCACACCCTATCCCTATCTTTAGCTGGTTCTATCCAGTCCACCTCATTACACCCTCTCTCTTTCAGGTCCATTCTGTTGTTATCCTCCCATTTGCGTCTAGGTCTTCTCGATGGTCTCTTGCAACCCAGTACTCTGAACACGGTTCAGATTCTCCCATTCGCGCTGCATGTCCTGCGCACCGTAATATACGAGACTTGATTATCCTAATAATCTTATGTGATGAGTACAAGATATCTAACTCATCGTGCTGCAACCTCCTCCATTCCTCATCAGCCCTATCCTATTTTGGATCGAATATCTTCATAAACACCCTGTCTTCAAAAACACTACATTTTTCCTTCATGTAAAGTAAGAAACCACGTTTCACGCCCGTACAAAACAACCGGTAGAATTATTGTTTGTAAATTCTTAGTTTTATATTCCTGGACAGCAGGCGAAATGTCAACAACTTACTTACAAAGTAATAACAGAAATTTCGCGACTGTATTCTTTTCTTAATTTTCAATCTAATAGATGCTCCTTTATAGGTACTAATTCTCTAAATGTTGTATCCTTCTTTCAAATCTTCTTCCTTAATGCGTTTATTAACAATTCAGGTATCATTCTGTGGAAAATTATAAAATGTTCGAATTCTAGTAAGTTTCACAGCGATCAACATAAAAACGTCTCATTCATTATTTTCGTATTTTGTTTATTTTACTTTTGTTTTAACAATGAACACACCACCAAGAACCCACCTGCCACGATCACCTCCATTGTGATAGTGAACACAGATCACAGCGAACTGTCCTCCCAGAATATGAGAACGACCTGGGCAGTTACACGCAACACGAGCATACGTGGCCGTTCGTGACAGCCAATCTCCTCCAAATGACTGTGTGCATTCTAATTCAACTGGTGTGGGCAAAATTTGGGGACGCACCCTTAGATTCCTAAATTAAAGGAGGTACAGAAGTCATGTTGTTGGTCTTGTGGTTGATGAGGACATATTGGAGCAGGATGTTAATTGTAAACAGAGACTCATCAGGGGATCTTCATTATGTCCCTATTGTAGTGTCTGGTGAAACACAATACATGCATAACAAAACCGAATAGCAGCATTGCTTTATAAAGTACGCAGAGTAAATATCCCCAAAGGAGTGTGTTTTCTCTTTATCTAAGTATAAAGTAACTACGCCGTAATGCAGGGCAAAGAAGGCCCGAATAAAGATGAAAATATTTATTTTAAATTAACAATAAAACCTTTTTTAATTATATATTTTTTACAATCTTTTATCACCACTTGTTACTATTACTCCCTGTTCAGGTTATACGCTTATGGTAATTGTACTCTAATGGAGGTGGAATGAGGAGGGAAGCTTTTAGAGGTAATCTAACAGAATTTGTCTGGAAGGAGAGTGGGAAACCTTTAGGAAAAAGCTACCTTTGTTGACCCGATCGTGATTCTAGCCCCATCATCGTAGTCTTCAACAATCCAGCCCAACACAAGAGTGACGCCCTGGTTGAGTCCATTCGGCCAATGAAGTGTGTTTTTATAACTGTTGAATTTCTTGACTATATGTCAGGACTAGTGGTACCTGGGGCATATTTATTTAAATAGGGCACTCTGTCTGATTCTCTAGCATCCTGGTTTGCCTTTCAAGCACGTCTGTCCACTGAATTAAGTGTTATAAGTTTGACTTCCAGAATGGATGATTTCTTATATTAATTTTGCACCTAATCTAATTACCCGTGCTGGATATACCAAGATGTACTGTACACTAAATTTAATAGTAATGAGGAAGGTAGAGTTAAATATAAATGCATCATAATGTTAGTGGAGGTATATTGTAAACCTATATAAGAAAAAAAAACCTAAGTGGATCCAATCAGGATTCAAACTCCGAGTTTTCGTCAACGGCAGACCAATCTATTGTGAGAGTGACGCCCGATTCCACTCACTCAATGAGTCATTTTATTTATTTATGCTCTTTGGTTAAATGTGATATTGCTTCACCCTTTTTATGTTTCCAAACCAATATCTTATTTAGTTTCATTTATCTTATGATTGATCTTAGGCAAAAATTGCGTTGTCTATGGAATGCGTTCATTTGTGCACTCAGTTTGTTTACCTATATTATACATCTTCTGTGTACGGTTTTGATTAAATATTTAATTTATTTTAATTTATTGATCGCAGTAATTATCTTGAGACTATATTTCTTTTATTTTTATTTTTATCTTTTGTAAATAGTTTTTTCCTACATTGGGACACGTAAGGTACCTCCCAGTTACCGAGCTATATGCAAATGGCTCAATTTTTAGGTATGTATGGCTTGAAGTAACATTTATTAATGAAAGTGACATCGTGATGCCATGTCTTTGGTATTTATAACATAATAATTCGTCTTGTTACGGAAATATATAATATAGTTGCTAGGACACTGAATCTTTCAGAGTGATAAAGATGGGGAGGTTGGGATACAACCCAGGCTAAAATCATCATATTTAGATTTTTGGTTTTTCCATTTTTTCCAAGCAAGACCCCACTATTTTAAACTTTCAGTTAATTGTTCCAAATTCATAAATATTTCACTGATTTTACTGGTGGGATTTTTCTGGTAATGTTCCTTGAATTTTACCTGTTTTCTTTTAAAGACAAAAACAAATTCCTGTATTTTCCCGGTTTTCTAGGTGCTTTGATATGTGAAAGTTTATTAAGTTACCTATTCCCTTAACTTTTCCTTGGAAACTTTGACTTTATGTAGGGACGACACGATAAAATACGAAAAGGCCCCACTTTTCAAAAAAATAATAAAAAAAATAGCAAAATCCATCAAGTGTCCTTTAGAAAGTTCGCTTTTTAAAGTCTTTAAAAGTTCAAACAGAGAAATTTAACTGTCATGGAATAAAATATATAATAATTTAAGTGCAGACTATGAACACCCTGATTATTTCAGCACACAACTTACAAACAAATGTAATCACAGAACAGACAGCACCAGGTCCTCCTCTCATTAATTCATCACTGTAAAAGGGATGGACCCCAATATCGACAATGCTTATTTTTTTCAGCAATGTCTGTTATTATTATTATTAGCACCGCGTCTTACTACCCGTTCGGGTTATACGCAAGCAATGTCTGGTTTTGAACCCCAGTACTTTTAGCTAAATATGACCAAGCACCTACTGACACTAATAAGGTATCGTAATCTACTCTGGACTAAATGTAATAGTCGACCAATCAATTTGTTCTAATTTAAGGCAGCCTCGTTCCCACCAACACACTTTGTGGTAGGACCAGTGCTGCGAACTCAATGCTCTCACCTAAAGAACATGCCTTTTTTTTTCTTTTTTTTAGAACAGCGTCTTACTATCTCTTCGAGTTATACATATGCGTACTAATTACTTTATTGAGTTAAGGATGAGCAAGGGTAAATTTAGAGAAAGTGTTCCCGAACTTGCTCGAACGGAGATGCAAAACCCTTAAGGTAAAATGACTCTCATTACATCTAACCTAAATTTGAACCCCTATCTCTCCATCACTGGGAGCCAGAGGGCCAGATTCACAAATTAGGGACTTTTGCTGGCTACAATCCTTAGAAACAGGGTTGCTTAGTTATGTTTTAAGGTTTCGAGATTACAGCGCAGGGCGTCGTACTACCCGTCCAAACTAGGAATATTTTAATCATGCTCGGGAGTAAGGAATGAGGAATATGTAATTTATCTTTTATAGAAAAAGTAGCCATATTTGTGTGAATGAAATAAGGGAAGCCATCTAGAAAAAAACATTTATTTTTATGTCCAGCTGAAATTGTAACCCCGACCTCCCAGACTATAATACACAAGAACATATCTTACGCTTAATCTGCGTGTCAGTTGATGTTACTCTATTAGTTAATACCAATTTGATGCTTTGAATTTAAAGTCGTTAAGGTATATTAAAAATATTTAAAAACTTAAATTTACCAAGATGCTTATTGGGATTGCAGTTTTTATTAAAAATGAAAATTCCCACTGAAAGTATTTACATTTCTAAAATAACTTAAAGTGTTTTTTTTGTTATTTAAGACACTATTAATTAAGTTAAGGTATTATTATTATTTTTTTCTGTTTATAATATTTGTGTTGGATAGTAATATAAAAGTGTTGCTGACAAGCGGGTCACTCTGGTATGTCTCGCAGGCCACGTGAGGCCCAGGAACCGTACGTTTGTGGACACTGCCTTACACCATTACTGTCTTGTTCACACAAAACTCTTTCTCAATCCACAACCTAAACTTCTGACGCACAGAAGTATATGCACGTAACTTCCCACAAAAATAAATATAAACACGGGGTTCGCTCATTGCATCACTCGTGATATAAATAACAATCGACCAACAAGAAGAAAATAAAAAACCTTCTATTCATCGTCACTAATGGTTGCTATTCGTCATATGGGGGAAAGTTAAAATAACCACTTAATCTATTAGGGAGGCGCAAAGCTTAAAAAACTGTTATTTTGTTTCAAATATTCAATTACTTTGATTTCACATGAGAGAACAAATTACGGCTTCTAGAGCTATAAAGCGTCACTAACAAAAATGTTGAATAAAATACACACAATTATTTAATTTTTGTTCAGTCTGTGGTGTTGAACATAGAAAATGTATTTTCATGTGACAATAATATGACAAAGTTTTGACACTTAATTTATTTATAGGCCAAATAAATATTTGGTAAAATATTTTGCGATTAAATGTTTCAAAAGTTATGTATTTAGCATTTAAAGTTGCATATAAATATTCACAATATATATTTAAAAAGCAATAGAAACTGGTCGAACTTAGATTAAGCTTCAACATTTTTTACCATTTTCGATTTTACTTTGCTTCAAATCAAAATAATTGACTTAGCACTCTACGAAGGTCTACCGTTTTAGTATGGAATAAGCAAAGGTTTTGTTACAGGATATGACGTAATATATCTAATTAATCAAACGTCCATCATGTACACTGTGATATTCAGCCCACCCTGCCCTTAGGTAAGATCTTCCCAATCCTTCTCCCCCCACCTCTCCTTCCCTCTTCCGATAATGTTTAACCAATTTCTGGACTAGACGGTAGCCTGACATTTTAGCATACTTTGGCAGACTTGTACCCTTCCTTCTTCCATCCAGGCCCTAATGCCCTTATCCCTCATCGCTTCTTCCTTCCTACATCCATGGCACGTCCTTTCCTCCAACACTCCTCTTTCCTTCATCTTGACAATGCTCTATCTCTATCCAAACTGTATATTTCATAATACCAATGCTTTATGAACAAAGTGTATAATTTTTAGATGAATGATAAACTGTTTTTAAGAAAAATATTGGGGTGGATAAATAAAGTAGATTCTTTTTAAAGTTATTGAGTTTGATACATACATACATACATACATTTGATACATATATACATACATACATACATTACATATATACATTACATACATACATTACATATATACATTACATACATACAATACATACATATATATATAAATTACATATATATACATACATTACATATATACATTACATACATACATACATACATACATACATACATACATACATACATACATACATACATACATACGGTGGATAGTGCCGGGAAAAAACGTACCATATCTCTGAGGCAATGCCTTTCTCTCATTGTGATCACTGTCCAAACAGTTAAAGAATTGGTCTGTTCCACGAGTTACATGATAACTAGATTAACTATATAATATACGTATCTAAATATATAGTTATTTTTTAACACTTGGTCTTACTACCAGTTCAGGCTTTACGCCTATATGTCTAAGCAAGCAATATTAATAAAAGGAGGTTGCTTGCTTTTTAAGATTATCAATAAATTACCGATTGAAGCTCATACATCCAAATATCAGTATTCCGGTGTTGGTACCATTTTAACAAAACATTTGGAAAGAGGTGACACAGTAGTTAAAGCTTTAGACCAAGCTAGTAAAATAGCAGGATATCAGTTACTATAAGGTTAATGATTTGTCAGACTGTCATACTGCATATCGTGAAATTACAGAGAAAGTTTGGTATTAGTACTCTGGCCCGATTAAAGTTTTAGTGAGAATATTACTGCTCGGGCTGTAGGGAATATGATAAAAGTTTAAGTCTAATGATGTTAATGTTTTTTGAAAGAATATCGACGTCTATAACGTACGAATAAACGTCGGGCCACTCGTCTAACATAAATAAGGGAGTGTTTTTGCCTATTCCTCCTTTAATCGCAGAAATAGTAGCTGTTGCATGAATCACAAAAGCTGTCAATTGAACCAAGGCAAATAGTGAAATATTGACTAATGCTAGCATACATAATTGCACACTTGAAGCTATCACTATGGGTAAAGTTATATATCTATGTCCATAACAAAATAACTGACTGATACACTATTAAAATTACTCTTATCCAAATGGATCTGTTCAAGTAAGGGTATGCCAAAGCGTTAAAGATTTTATTAAATTATAGCACCACGGCTTATTACCCGTTCGGGCTTTACGCTTAAGTACTAATTACATTAATGGGCTAGGAATTGGGGATGTTGAATTTAGAGGAAGTGGACCCAAATTTATGTGGAAGGAGAGTGGAAAACCATTTAGGAAAGACCACCCCTAGTTCAACCAACTGAGATTTGAACCTCAATCTCCCCGTCCTCAGCAAACTAGCTGAACATGTAATTAGCACGTTAGCTAACTACGCCACCGAGGCGGGTGAGTTAAAGTTCCCATTCTTCAAAGGAGTATTCTAAAGGGATGCTTTACATAGTGGTAACCTTTGGAAGATAGAGTGTATCGTCTTTAATCTTGATAGAAATAGCGTTAAGGGTGCTCATTGAATGGTGTATACAAACAAAGATTACAAGCAGAATACTTTGATAGTTTCAGTGATCTAGGATCATCCTTTGAATTTATATGATATCAAGGCGAGATAAGTATAATACACAATCAAGCACGATATCAAGACTACGGTACCGTATTCTGTGCTCATCTATATATAACCTTCCTCACTATAAATATTATATTGACTATCGATATTATTAAAAATGTCTATGAGCTTATTTTAACAGATCATAATTTGAACTTGATGGTTAATTATTCTCAGAATATTTTACTGGGTGAAGAGAACCGTCAAATGAAAAGGTTTATTTGACTGATCAATCTTGCAACGTTCAATTCCATACCGAATATAGATTAACGTAGTAATACATAATAATATTGCGAGGGTCAATTTTTATCAGGACTACAATATTTGTATACGGTTAACAGACCCAATTTAACTCCATAAAAACCTAGACAAAATATTATACTTTTTTAATTTTACCTTTTTAACAGTTTACCTTGGAATATTGCTCTCAGGCAAAAACGCCAACTTTGTGTAAAAATGTGTAAGAAGTGAAAATTAAAAAGGTACTAAGTCAAAAGTGTAAGATAGGCTAGAAGTTTAAAATGGCAAATAGTGCAAAAAGGGTACACACGGTAAAAGGGGTAACTTAAAAGTGGTAAAAAAACTCCAAAAATTGATTATATTTACTTTTGAAACGTTTTGCCCCTTTTGAAATTTTACCTTTTTTTCATTAAGGCAAAACACTAAATATTATTTTACCTTTTTATCTTTTTATTTCCTTTTACAATTTCACCATCCATTTCATACATTTTTTATTAATTTACATTTTACCCGCTTTTCCCATTTTAAGCGTCATTTTAAATATTTTCACCCCTACATAATTATCCTGGGCAAAGCCGGGTACTTCATGCTAGTACACAATATATATATATATATTTTACTATATCTCTCTTTCTTTATAGTATTATTTTATTCGGCTTCAATTTTATAACATTTCATTTTAAAATATTTTATATGGATTCATAACATTTTATTTTATATTATTCGATTTATATTCAATCCGAGTTGGTGACCAAAGATTTATATTAGATTTGTTATCGAATAGCTTTAATACACACATCCTTAAAGAGACCTTTTCTACTAAAACATGGGACAATAATAGTGGAACCATTTAGGAAAACACCTCAGCATATTAGACTGGAATTCGAACCTCTATATCTTCACCTCTGGCAAATTAAATTATACTAGAATAGTTCATTTATCTGTGTGACCATCTATGTGAGTGGTGCTATTATTTGTTTCCCACGTCTTGGCGTTACTGCTGGTTTGGGATATAAAAATATTCACTAATTATTCTAATGTGGTAGGAATTAGCAGTGTAGAATTTAGAGGCAATGTAGTAACACTTGCATGGATGAAGAGTGGAAAAGTATTTAGGAAAACACTTTCAGCACTTCTGACTTGGATTTGAACCCAATCTCTCCATCATCGCCATTTAAGTAGTTTATGAGAATGACGTCTTAGATCATTTGATAACTGGAGCAGGTCAAATATAATTACATTTGGTGGATATTGAAATCAAAATAAATTGTTATTTTTATTAAAAAACCTCTCTTCCCACCGTGATTCCATCATATCGTTGTTGCTGTTATTACTAATACTAATAGGGCCTAACCTCATGTTTGGGGAATGACTTTACAAACAATAATAATTTAAAACAAACAATAGAGAGTTTAACATACACAGATTGTCCGTCCATTAACAATAAGGCACAACGAACTAAATCGTTCAGCCGATAGAATGAATGAATCGGTAACACATCGGTCTATGCCACTGGATGACTCCCAACCCCTTTTCCCCCCATTAGACCATGACTTTTCCCATCATAAATCGTACACGGGGAGCATATGGACGGTAAAATAGTAACCCCCTACTGTCATTGGTTCAGCTTTCATTTGAAAAGAGTTGTAGCTTCAACCCAATTGTCATATTAAGAGTCTTATCTGACAAATATAAAAGTTATTAAATATACTTTCATGTATACATTTGCCAGGTCATGTAATTTGCAACTTTCAATATTGAAATATAGAATAATATTAATATATATAGTACTAGTACTTAGTTCTATGAACAAATTACCTCGCTTCCTATATTACGTGACTATGGTTAATACAGTCTTAACATTTCTCTTTCAACTTCAATTTGAAATATCTTCTATAATGTATACTTAGTTTCAAAGCTGATATTTTTCCTTGGTGATCAAGTGATATATGAATACAATGAATACTATATTCAATAGTGCGTTATATTCATAGAAAATAACAATCGTTCATAGAGATTAAGACGTCAGTCTTGTAGTATCTATCAGAATTTAAACAAATACGTACTAAATTCTCGGTCTATCGCTTAGAATTATAAATTTAAATCACTTTAGATGAGCTATTAAATAAAAAAGGTTTGAATGGTTGCCATAGTGAAACATATAGACAGATTTAAAAACTATACACCTTGTTAGGCCTGGGTTCAAAGAATGAACATGCCTACTTTCTTGAAAATTGGTACACATATCTGGCAGCTACCGCAGAACAAACAGAATGATAGATTTCTAAGTGGCTGCCATATTGACACAGTTAACCAAATAGATCAAACATAAACATGTACGTTGTTCGGCCTTGGCTCAAATAATGTTCCTGTCAAATCTCGTTAAAATTGGTACAGGCATTTTAAATTTATTTCGGAATAAACAGACAGACAAACAACTTTTTGAGTGCCCACCATCTTGGAAGAGATAACACTGCCGAACAACCTTACCCATACACATTTTGGCTTAGATTTTAATTATATTTGCCAAAATTTTAAAGTCATCACGTAACATTGATCCAGACCATACAGATGAAATGGCAAATGTATAGTTAAAACAAAACCTCACGGTGCTCGGTCAATAACACTAAATTAAGTAAAGTGTTAATAGTTTTTATCCAAAAAATGTTTGTGTTTTCTAAACAGCCCTTTCTATGAAAGTCGGACGGTACATGTTGATAACGTTGCAGAGATGGCTGTGTCCACACTGGGACACAACGTCAGTTGGCAGCCGACAGGATTCTAGTTCGGGGAGAAGAGGGGAAAGGATGGCAGATGGTTTTAGGTAGAAAGAGGGGAGGGGTGGCGGCGTATCTGGCTATCAACCCCAAACAGTTTGTTGCGGGTGATGTGTTATCGAAATCCTATTGAATAAACCCATGGGAGGAAAAGGGCTGAATCACGTCCTTACGATTTGTGGTTTCAAGATTTAACATAGGTCCCAATCGTATAAAAGGTGGATCACGTTGACTAAAGGTCAAGTTTGACCTATCTGGCTCACAGGTGATGTGGAGGTTTGGTCTCAAATCCCTGCTGGGTAAATTTAGGGAAATTTGTGCCTAAATCGTTTTTCACTCTCCCCCTACGAAGATGAGGATACAATTCCTCTAAATTCAACCTATATCGTCCCTACCTAATTTAAATATATATGGATATCCCAAACGGGCATTAAGAGACAAATAAATAAACAATCAGTATTGGTTGTTAAAGGAGTTCCTCAATTAATTCAAGTACTTACATGGAAACCAGACACTAGACAGATATTTTTTTGTGCTCTTCATTTTACTACCCAATTGAGCTTTAAGCATATTTTGAGTAATGGGCTAGGTTTGAGTCAGATATAATTGAGAGGAAATGTATCCACATCCATGTTAAGTGAGAGTGGGAAACTATCTTGGCAAAAACACTTTTAATATTCCCTGCTGGGAATCGAATCCTGATCCTAACGTCGGTAAACCAGTATATTGTAAGAATAAGTGCACAGCCAGACTAGGCGAGCGACTAAAAATAAAATAGAACACACTGGTTGTAATTAGAGGCGGCCAGACTGGAGCACCCGAGCGACGCGTTTGAAAGATGGCGGTGGTTCTATTTTTCAAGCGCGCACACAACGGAACAGTCTATCTACTTTACAGGTGCTGGGCAATATTATTGTATGTTGGTCCACAGAGTGCTCGTAAAATTTCTTAATTTGAAATGTCATTTGAATGTTTTATTACTATTGATAGGTTTAGCACACTTGCTACTAACGGCATAATTTAATGGGTAAGATCACACATACACCCGATATGTTAATACGTCAATATTATAATCAAAGTAGGCCTTTACAAATAAGAATCACCACGCCTACTTTTTTCTTTTTTACAAACACGTGCAACATTTTTTGTAAGAATTTTCGAGGAGCAGAGATGCATGAATTGTCTTTGACAGATACATTTTCACGAATAAGCTCGGATCAGTCTACTATTAACGCGCTGGCTCGCTCGCCCGTTTGACCACTTACTTAGTCGCTCAGTCTCTCGCTCGCGAGCTTGTAAGTCTGGCTGAACCCCAAAACATGTTAGGCTTTGTTTGTAAAACAAATAATTCTGGCTTAAGATTGGACAAAATGAATTTTACTAAATTATTTATAAAGTGTATATCATGCATAAATTTGTTGCCGTGGCTAAAAACGGACTTCGGAGAGAGATTTATTTCAATCATTATCAAGGTCTAACCTTGTAGCTAGTTAATAATAGTTAGAACACCGGAACTGGCTCCCTTTCAAAATATAATTGATGCCAGGGGTTAAAAGTGCCGAATATATTGTCAGTAAGAAACGTAATTTCCCTGATATAAACCTGATATAATTGTTGCATGGATTATAGCTTTTTGCCCAATTTTGTGACTTCTAGGCAGTTCCATTACGTACGCCTTGTTTAAAATATATTACCCAAGGAGCATTATTATACTGCCTATTTTTAAATTAAATTTATGAGCCCACACTAATATGTCAATTGACCTCTTCTTCTAAAATATTAAATACCACCTCATTTATTTGTGTGATTTCGTTGTTTCGCAGAAACAGAATGTCCATTCGAACTAACAACTGGGATCAGCCTTTTTGTCAAATTTTTAGGGAATTACCAATCTGTGTGTCGATATTTCCTCTGGCCCTTCTATGAGTTCTTCTTTCAAGCTGTATCATTTCATTTTCAATCATTTAATTGAATTAGCTAATAGTATAGGCATTTTACATTTTCCCGTACATTATTGTTTAACTTGATATATTTAAACTTCTCCCGTAGGCCGCAGCTGAAAGTAATTTATGTTTGTCTGGATGATCGCTGTCCTATGAGCATGCGTAAAAATTGATTAACATTACCTGGAGTCATCTCCCAAAAGTAAAGCCTTTAGCCCAAATTGGAAATGATTATTCATTTTAGCTTCCTCTGCAGCAAATGTCTGACTGCATCTATTTCCATGGTTGACTCATCTCATGCTAGTAGTTTGGCCCCTAATGACAATTGTATTATTCACTGTCAAATAGGTGACCTGGTGGTCTAGGGGTAAGGTGTCAAACTTCTATGCTGGCGGCCGGGGTTCAATCCTCGGTCCCGGCACATATTTATCTGATTACCAAACCTGGGTAGTAAGACGCGGTGCTAATAATAATAATAATAATAATAATAATAATAATAATAATAATAATAATAATAATAATAATAACACTGTCAAATACATGCTGTTGTAAACTTTTTCTTCATTATTCATGTCAGGTTTACAAAAAGTAGTATAGAAGCTTCCTTTATTTAAAGTTTGCCCACTTTAAGCATCGTAGGACAAATATGTCTTGTACATATTGAAGAACAAATTTTTAAAGTCAAAACACTAGGGGGTATGATTATCGCACTTCCTGGTAAAGTCATCTGTGATAATATCTAATAAACCTTCTCATAGCTTCTTAGAATCGTCCCATGAACCAAATATACAAATTAAGGCAAAAAACTTACTAATATGATGTGGCCTTTTCACTAAAACAACTTATTTATATCAATATATTCTCTCACACTTTTTCATTTTTAAGATAACTTTCAATAACTAGAGTAGTCTGAATACATGTGCATGTAAATGTAAGCTTAAATTAAATAGGCATATTAAACGTTAATTCTATATTTTTTATTGGTTAAAGAAGAACTTTTTTAATTCAATAATAATATGACTACGAATCAGAAAAAACACGACTATGAAAATTTTTCAATAGAATCAACTATTTCTGTTTTTATTTGACATTGGAATTTCAATTCTAGTATACTCTTGATTTTTAAGTGCATTTAACATGCTTAAGATTTAGAGATATTTTATAAATCAGGTTTTTATAATTTTTATTTTCATCAGTTCTAAGTTATGAGATTTTCGCACATATGTTTAGTAGTGTTTCCTATACGAATAAACCAAAATTAATCTTTCTGGCTCATTGATAAGTACTAAAAATTATCTGGACAAATAAAAAAACTTAAAAACACACATACACTATTAGAGTTTTATTAATATTGTAATGGGTGCACGCAACTGTTCTGGGGGTTCACGGGCCATTCACACGTCCCCGTGTTAACCACGAGATCTTTTCAGAATATGGGGGTGCAATGCTTGTTAAACTAGATCGGTAACACACACGGTGCATTCGAGGTTTTGGTCATTAAAATTAAAACTACAAACACACTGATTAAGATACAACTAAACAGGTAACTTAATTAAATAATAAGAGTCATAATTAAGTCTGTAAATTAATAATCTAATAATAATACTGGTACCTAAAATAGAATTAAATTAAATAAAAAAACTACTATTTACTCTATAAACATAAGTACTATTTAAATATTTAAATCAGTCGCTGCCATTAATCCCCACGCACAACACATTGCGTTGATACACTCTACACGAAAGATGGATTCGCTCATGGTCTCTAGGGCACGCTGTACAACTCACTGAACACGCCGAACCACTCCCAGGCACGCTATACTACCTAATCAACTCGTTGGCCCATTCACTAGACATTCCAGCCCACTTCCGGGCACACTAATATATTCGCTGGACAAGCTGGACCACTCCCGGGTACATTAGACCACTCACTGGACAGGCTGGCCCATTCGCGGGCACGCTATTCTACTCATTGATTACACCAGGCCACTTAATTTCATGGATGAAAGAACTGTGGATCTTAGGGAGAATATATTTATATTCGCTCTCTCTCTCTCTGTTACCGGTTACCAAACCTTCTAGCTTTCGTTTGTTGGGTAGTCAGGGGGGAGGGTTTACTTGGAAATCCCTCATTGTAAACAATACGGCATTGGGAGGTTAGGAGGTTCAATTGAAAGATAAAAACATTTCCTATCGGTGAACAGCTTTTTTAGAAAAATAAATATTTCCACAATCATATTTTTTCAATATTGAAGTTTATTAACGTTTTCTATTCCCCACGTAATTATGTTTAAGGTGCGTATAACCCGAACGAGCAGTAAGATGCGTTGCTAATAATAATAATTATGTTTAAAACTATTTTATGTATAAAGCTCTTTTACTCATAATTAATATACAAAGAAATTATTACAACATTCATTTTATAATAAATGCTATAAATTACATTCTTACTTGTTCTTAATCATAAAATTAAGAAGGTCACTATCAATATCAGTCAAAGCTTTAATTTTCTCTAGGGTAGGTAATTTATTGTTACGGTAAAGTGAATGTACCTTTCTGCGAATTTCTGCCTGAGTAACAGCCCTTTCACACGCTCAGGTTTCGCCGGGCCGGTTTAAAACCTGAAGAAGAAAGTGGCATCAGGTTTGTATCAGGTTTTCATCAGGTCCGGTTTTAACATGCGTTTTCTTCCCAAGCTCTGGGAGAGCTCTCAGTCTGATTTTGAGCATGGATCGCGGTATTCTTATTGCCATGTGGTACTTTCGTAGGAGACGTAATAAAAAAAGACAAAACAGGACAATTTGGGTACACCCATTGCTTCAAAAGCGTGATGAGCATGGTGTATTTGCTACTCTTTATGAGGAACTCATAAGTGACGAAAAGAAGTTTTTTAATTTTTTCCGAATGTCAATTTCATCTATGGAAGAATTACATGATAAATTACAGCCAATCCTTCAGCGTCAGAACACAAAAATGAGGAACTGCATCCAACCTAAAGAAATGATTGCGGTAGCTATCAGGTAAGAAGAAGAAGAAAATGTAGATACTGTATTTGTTTATTCTTCCAAATATCTTATCTTTTTACAATACATACATTTTACTAACTCATAAACATTAGCTTAATATTCTTTATTTAATAGACCCCAAAGCTTTAAGTTTATTTTGGAAGAACTAATTTATTGAAGGCTCTTTTATAGTGGTATGGTATTCTATTAAAGTTTTAGTCTAGTTAATCTAAGATATTACAAAAATATACAAATAATAAAAATACGGAAAATGAAAATATGACAATTTAATAAAAGCAAAATGAGTTATGTAAAATCTACTTCTATAATTTGAGATTCCATTGGGGAGGTCACGGATGAGGAAGAGGGAGAGGACAAACACTGGTAGCTTTGAGTTGCTGTGGACACAGGTTCAAGGGGTTGATGGGATTTTTGAGGAAGGAATGAAGGGAATGACTCAGTCCGAGAAAACTGCTGAATGGGATATTGGTAGAACTGTTGGGGTGGAGTTGGAGGTGTCTGCTGATAAGGTGTGGAGCTATGAATGAACGGATGTAGCGAAATGTTAGTCAGGGAAGAAGAAGGAGAATATGGATTTGCTCTTTTGTTTTTAATGCCTTTGATCAATTGTAACACTCCCATTTGGAAGTCAATTGTTTCTTCTTCATTAAAATCTTTGATTGCAGGCAAAATACCTTTAAAAAAGGATAAATGATGATTTTCATTTTCCTCGAGAGCCTTGAGCATTTTCTCGTCCAGCTCATCAATCTTCCTCCTTTTCCTGGATTGTGTGTGGGCGGTGGTAGTGTTGGAGAATGATCTCTGTGCAGCAGAAGGAGGATCTTCCATGCTTTCGCCTAATTTATCCTCTGTATTTGTTAGAGGGATAGAATCTTTGGTTTGTCTTTCAGCAAATATCTTTTTAAGAAAAAGTAATTGTTCGTAATAAACATATTTTTTCATTTTTAAAGCACTTGAGCCTGATCCCTTTTCTCTTTGTTGATTCAAATATTTTCGAAAAAAGTCTCTAATGTTGCTCCATTTTTTGATAACGTCTTTCCCTGGAAAAAAAAGGAGGAGGTTATGCTTCTAAAAACAACAAGCTTTAGGCTATACTAAGGTTTCTGAAATATTTTGAATTTAATTAATAAATTATTAGATACCATGCATTATATAGCATTAAAATAGTAATATAAATGTTTTGATTAGTCATATCATTGAGTAATAATGAAACAAAACAATTAACGATGTAAATATTAATATAAATTAAATATTTTGAATTTAATTGATAAATTATTAGATACCATGCATTATATAGCATTAAAATAGTAATATAAATGTTTTGATTAGTCATATCATTGAGTAATAATGAAACAAAACAATTAACAATGTAAATATTAACTTTTTTCTTTCAGGTATTTCGCTAGTGGCTGCACCTTCACTGATTTGCATTATACATTTCGTATGGGAATATCTACAATAAGTTGTGCTGTGAGATTAGTTTGTAAAGCCATCATAGTCTTACAAGAAGAGTGTATACCGGTACCCTCAAAAGAGATGTGGGAAAATATTGCATCTGGATTTGAAAAGAAAGCAAATTTCCCACATTGTATCGGCGCCGTTGATGGGAAACACATCAGGGTAATCAAACCTTCCGAAAGTGGTTCGCTGTATTTTAACTATAAAAATTACTTTTCTGTGGTCCTAATGGCAGTGGTGGACACAAACTATAAATTTGTGTATGTTAATGTTGGGTCATATGGTAAAGACTGTGACTCAAGTATCTTTGGACGGTGTAATTTGTGGAGAAGCATTTTGGACACTTCTCTAGAACTTCCTTCTGAAAAACCTTTACCTGGCATGGGAAACATTGATATGCCATACTTTTTTTTGGGTGATGAGGGATTTGCTCTACACCGGCACTTACTTCGTCCTTTTGGGGGGAAACTTCTTGATTTGAAGAAAAGAGTTTTTAACTATAGGCATTGCAGAGGGAGAAGGTATGTAGAGTGCGCCTTTGGTATATTGAGCAACAAGTGGCGTATATTTCATCGGCCACTAAATGTTGAGGTTGAATTTGCAGTGGACATTGTGAAAGCGTGTACTATACTTCACAATTTTGTTCGAGATAGAGATGGAGTAAAATTTGAAGACACATTGACAGTAAATGGTTTGGAAGAACTATTATCTCAGCAATCAGTTCGAGGAGGAATGGCAGCAAATAATGTTAGAAGTGTACTTGCAGACTACTTTTTAACAGAACATGGATCTGTTCCTTGGCAAATGAACAAAATATGAACATGCAGGGTCAGAAAAACTTAATTATAGTGCAATTTATTTAAATAAAGGCATACTAACTATGTACATTTAGTTTTTGGTGAACATATAGTTGACTTTGCGTTTTAAATGTCAGGAGGGCGCATTAAAGTGTTAAAAAAATCTTGGAAACAACGCATTTCAAATAAAACTGTTCCGTCAAAAATTGTTTGGTTTTAAGGGGTAAATCAGTTTTTTTTGTGAATGTATTCAAATTCATTTCAAGGTCCACTCTTTTTTTTTCAAGAGGAACCTATTGTTGTTCTTTAACACCGGGTCTTACTACCCGTTTGGATTATACGCCTAAGTACTAATAACGCTAATGGGCTAGGTATGAGGTAGGTGTTACTTAGAGAAAATGCACCCGCATTTTCATGGAATAGAGCGCGTAACCATTTAGGAAAAAACTCAGTGCACCTGACCGGGATTGAACCCTGATCTTCCCGTCCTCGGCAATCTAGTAGTACGTTAGACCATGCGTCTACTGTGGCGTGGATGTTTTTACTGAATCTTATGTTGCACAAAAGTACAAGAAACTAGTTTTTCGTACAGCTTCTATTTTCATATATACAGTATTTAACAAAACAATGTGTACATTTGGGGGAAGCCAATATCTGGGAGTGTTTTCGTAAAATAATTGTAAAATACCATCATTTTGAACATATTCAATAAATAAGTGTTGTTGTTACACTTCTATTCATGTTAAAACTTTATGGCATCAAATTAATAAAATTCACGTGACTGACATTTGTCACCCAAGAACTAAAAAACAATATTCATAGTGTTTTTATAAAATACTTATGATCAAAGATAGCATCTACACTTAGTTTTGTTAAATATCTTTGAAAAATCGTAGCTGTACAAAATGTTTCAGACTAAACTGTCACAAAAGTTGTTTATTTTTTTGCGTTGATTCCGTAATAAAATAATTATGTTGCTAATTTAAAAAGAAAGTTAACTTTGAAGAGGTATTAAAGATGTATACCAATTAAAAAATAAACACTATTTCTATAAAAATTGTTGTTTACAAAAAGAAATCCGTAACATTTTAAATGCCCCAGCTTAAATGTAGCGTATAAGTTAAGTATATATGCACACTTTTAAAAAAAAATCTATGTAATTAAAATCACGTACTTACCAAAGGCGGTTTTCTCTTAGTCAGATAACAATTCAAAATCTTCTCGGAGGACACAGCAAACATCCTTCCACCCCATGTTTGTTTTAACCCTGTCCTTGTAATCATTATTTGATTTGTCCCATAGGCATGGTCGACTCTCAACTGACGAAATCAAGAGTTCTATGTCAATATTCATTCTCAAAAAAAAATAAAAAATGATACTACTCAAAACACTGCACAAAACAACAAGACACAACACAATATTTGCGTGAGACTCCAGTCACTAGGGGAACCAAACTGAACCGGTCAGGGAAAAAACCTGATAGTGTGAAAGCGCGCGTTACAAACTACACCCCACCACAACTCCACCCGGCGTCAGGGAACCTGACAGCCCAGTCGACTTGTCCGGCTGCAATCAGGGGCCGGGCCGGTACCTGATAGTGTGAAAGGTCTCATTTACTTCAATGTTCTACCACTCTTCAGGTTTCTATCAGGTCCGGAACCTGACCCGCGAAACCTGAACGTGTGAAAGGGCTGTAAAAGTGTAATATTTATCCAAACGCTTAATTTTAGTGCAGTTATTTCCTTTTTTATTGGTGTCAGTAACTTTCCCTTAGTTTTGAATTTTTGTTTAATAGAGATTACTAACTTATAAGACACACCTGTAGCTTCTGCAGTCTGCATTGCCTCTTGATTAACGGAACAAGTTCCGTCTTAACGAATTTTGGTGTAGACTCTTAACACCATTGTCCTTTCTTTACTACTTAATATTTCCCTCTTGAAATGTAATTGTTTGTAACAAGCAGGAGCCTCCATAATTTGTGTTATATTTTAACTGTTACCAATAAACTATTATTAAAAATATATATTAATATTACCATAAAACAATAATTCCACAACCTTACGGCAAAAAAACAAAACACACAACCAACATATATACAAAAATTCTTAACGTGATGAATAACACATATTTTTCTACAAAGAGTACAAATAAAATATTACTGTTTATTTAGTTAATGTTTTTTAGCTAGCTATTAGGAACACGAGACTCAGACTACTGTAACCTAACGACTGTGCTGGAGGAAGAAGCAACAACGACAACCCAATATTGCCAAATTTGATATACATTTGAAGGAAGACTGATCACGGAAAACAAAAGAATGACAACGCTGTTGCTCAATAGTAAGCATGCAGTCCCCTCAGAAATGAAATTAGGTGTATCACACTCACTGAACACACTGGCCCACTCCAAGGCACGCTATCTCTCAATGGATACGCTGACCCACTCACGGGTGCACTAGCCCACTCACTTGACACGCCGGCCTATTAACTAGGCACGCTAGCCCAATCCCAGACGCGCTGGACCACTCACGTCACTGTTCAGAGCTATATTTAACAGCTTTGGGAGGATTTGTAGTAACTTAAAAAACTAACCTGAGAGAAGGACAGGCATTTCTGGCAGTAAAGGGCTCGCTCCCCCCCGGTATAACAGGAAGAAATGAAAACCATATTGATTACAACTTCTTTCTTTCTCTTTCTCTCTCTCTCTCTCTCTCTCTCTCTATATATATATATATATGTATAATGCAAAACCTGAAAAGGTAGTAAGATGGGGTGCTAATTATATACGGACCAATATTATTTGAATACACCGCTTCTTACTTCCTGTCCGGACTATACGCATTTAAATACCCCAAAGAGTTAAGATGAGGTAGATGTCATTGAGAGAAAGTGGACCTGCATGTGTGTGTAGGCCCAGTGGGGAACATCTAGGAAAATATATCTTATGTCACCCGTGTGGTATTCAAACCCCGACATCCCCATCACCTGAATATAGGTCGAGACCATAATTATGCCCTTATCCACATGCCCACGGAAGTGGTATAGTTTAATGTTTATTAGTTAAATTTCATTTTATAAATATAGAAAAGCTATATTTCAATCTAAAGAGGGCAATATTACTATAATCTGCTTTTTATGGCCATAGTATATAGCACCATTATCACAATAAAATAGATTTCCGATGCTGGGGAGATTGGAGCTAGAATTCTGGTTGGGTGTACTAAATGGTATTTCACTCTTCCTCCACTAAATTGCGGGTACACATCTTCCAAATTCAACCTTACTCATCCCTAACATTATAGCTAATTAGTTCACAAGAGTGTTAAGAAGTGCTGAGGAAAATATACTTCTTTCATCAAATACAACTTATTGTTTTAGATATCATCTGTAAATGAACCAGGGATTTTACAAAACATAGTCAACCTCTATATCCACTCGACCACGTTAAGGTGGGATGGAATAGGGTGTAAGAAAGAGACAGTGTTTTAGCAGTTTTATGGCAAAACATTTTTTGGCCAAAATAAATAAAATATTGATCCAATACAAACAAATAATTTAATTTTCTTCACATGGTGACATCAAAACTTCTTGAATATATGTCACGGGTGTTCTAGGATTTAATGACTACTTCTTCCCTTCATTTAAATGTTTCTCATCTAATGCCGCTATGCTCGTGACAGATATTCAGGAACTGTTGATATCGACACGCGAAGAAAATTAATCTCTCTGTTTGTACTGGAAAAAATATTTTATTTTGGCCAAAAAATGTTTTGCCATAAAAACTGCAAAAGCACTGGCCCTTCCTCACGTCCTTTTCCGCCCCACCTTAAAGGGTCTATATATTGTTAGTTAGTTTTTATTAACATCATGTCTTACTACCTTTTCAGATTATGCGCATATCTACTAATTACGCTAATAAGCTAGAGATGAGTAAGATCAAGGTAAGAAGATATTTGCGTGTAGAAAGTAAAACATTTTAAGAAAACTCAGTACACTTGACCAGGATTCGAATTTCAATCTCTTCCTGTCATTGGCAGTCTTGTTTAACACGATACTAGCACCATAGACCATGCAGTCACGGATAAAGATTTTTATTTACTATTCCCAGGACTATCTCTGAACCAAACAATCTACCAAAATTATGTAAAAGGGTTTCTGCTCCGAACAGAGGTAGGATTACTTTTTAGAACATATCTTTCGTTGTAGCTTGTAATTCCCTTACTCGAAGCCATTAATTTTCTTCACAAGAGCACACAAGACGCAATTAAAAATTGTATACATTTTTAAATGGTTAAATTGGGCATTTATAACTTAGAGCTCTGTGATAATTTAACGACCTCTCATCCCTTAAGAACCCACCGTGTTCACAATTCTCTTTTTCAGGGGCTTAGCTCATTTGTTGATTACAGAAATAGCTTTGAGCTAGCGGTGGTTTGCCCTCTAGGGGTCGATATATTTGCATCTACATGGGGTTGATTGCTAATATATGAGGGAACGACCCGGACACCTGGGTACTTCGTACACAACTGGACTCGCCTGTCAGCTAATTAGAACTTGTTTTGAAAATAAGCCCGTTCGCGTGGCGCAGAGGTAAGGAAAGCTGACAAACCTCAGGTACAGGGGGGGTCCAGGTTAAATACCAGACAGATGCCGGATAAACTTTATTATTTATAAATAATCTTATCTTATTCTACGGATATTATGATTTCTGAAGATTGTTATTATTATTATTATTATTATCAACATCGTCATTATCATCATCATTATTATTATCATCAACATCATCATCATCATCATCATCATTATTATTAGCACCGCGTCTTACTACCCATTCAGGTTATACGCACTTACGCTAATGTGTAATGGTAGGGTGATTGTGATATGAAATGAAGGACCTACAGTTTAACGTGGAATCCGAACCAAGATGGGGGCCTGGCATTCCACATATTCACAAGATGTCTTGTCAGTACATTTAAAAGTAAAAAACTTCATTTTTATTGCTTTTAATGCAAAATTAAAAAAAGTATTTAATACTGTTTGAATTTGAAATCTCATAGCGTCTCGACCAAAATACTGTTATTAGTTGTATATATACGTTTCAGTATTATTTTATAAAAAAAATTTTCAGAAAAAGTATAAACAAATTAAACATAATTTACAAAAAAAAAGCTATAGGCACTGTGTCTTATGACACGTTCAGGTAATCCACATGATTAATAAATAAAGTAATACAAGTTAGAATTTAGAGAAAGTGCACCTACATTAACTTGAGAAGAGAGTGTAAAAACCATCTAGGTAAATCAAACTAGGATTTTATAAAAACCTATAATTCAAATTAGAAGAGAGGATTGATGATACTATCCTAAAAGAATCCTTCAAAGAACCTGTAGTAAATTTGAATAAAAAGTTAATATTTATAGGTTAATATACCTTGGTAGTAGCTGTATGTATTATATTTATCTTTGTATACAACTACGAATCTAATTTTATTTATGATGGTTATTCAGACTTAGCGTCCTTTTTTTAAGATACTCTAGGTAGAACACTAAATCTTAAACATTAACAAAACAAACTCAGATTTAGCGAGGAGTAATAACTACGTCCTTTTTGTGAAGAAGCTGCCAGAAAGAATATTTTATACTTTATCTTTGCTTGAATATTGGAATGATGCAAAGGCCTACATATAAAAGCTATAAATATATATAGAGTGAAACAGAGAATAAAAGGAATTATAAACAGTCTCAATTTAGTTTAGTGACAAGTTTTATTAATTAAAAACGCAAGAGTAAACCTCCTAGCATTTGATGAAAACGAGCGCGTTTAGTTATCGCAAAGTATACTTCAATAAGTTCAAACTCTACCGTATTTGCAGATTAACTTTTTAATTAAGTTTCACACCTTTACAAATTATAAAAGATTTTAGCAAATGTCAACTACAAGCGCAAGTTCACATTTCTACGTAAAGTAATTCTATACAATTCCAAGCTCTGATGTGTGGCATGCAATTAAGATAATGTATGACTATATGAATGCAGGTTTATATTGAAATGGTTTTCTCCAATTTTTGCAATCCATTGAGGGATGTCCCATTATTGAGAAAAGTGTGCGATAAAAAGTTTTCAAGAGAAACCATAGGTGCTAAATAAATAGCAAGTATTAGCGTTTTCAAATAATATAAATAATGTACGTACCACACCAAATCTGTGAAGCAGTCCATATCATGAAACTACTCAAATGGTGAAATGAACACAGATAATGTCCATTTAAATAACTGAGATAGTCTTGCGCAGATTTGATATTTAGAGTACTCCAGATATAGTACTGAGTCCCATTTATTAATCAATGAAACTTAAACATTATATGACAATAAATAAATGAGGTCGTGCCAAACACTAAAAAATAAACTTAGGCAAGATTACAATTTTATCCTCATATTGTAATCTGGATATTTGGGTACTGAAATAGGATGAATATAAAAAATTCCACTATTTTTACTTGTAAATATTATTTTTTAATTATTTCATGTATGTGAATTTATATTATATTATATTTTGAGAAATTTCAAAACAACATTCAAGTGGTTCGTAGGGTCCTTTTATAAGTTGAGGAGGCCTGGACCCACAAACCTTCTTGTAAGCGTGACTTTGGGAAAAATTATAAAATATTGAGCTCTCAGTTTGTTAATGGTGTACCAGACTAGCTTGTGGGATCAAAAATTATCTCTCTACACGGGAGGCTCATGAAAAACGTAGTGAGGTGAATGCAAAATTGGTATGATATGTGTTCATGATTTACCGTTTAGGACTAAGCTACATCGCAATGGATAGCTATTTTGATTAATGATAAAATGAACATATTTCTGTCTCATTTATGTTTTCCGTAAACAATCTCCTTAGTATTTAGTTGGCCCCAAAGTTGAGTGGAGTGATGAGGTATTTCCTGACTGACCTACATTCAAGAATTAGGACTACTATGAGTTTTATTACTTTATATAGGAGAAAAAGTATAAAATATTTGTCAAAACTTAGTGTAAACCTCCTTTATATATTTTTTTGCATTAAACTACTATCCAGACAAAACCCTTTTATATAAAATAACTATAATTATACAAAACTCTACTTCGTTACCAAACGAATTTGTGAGAGTCTAGATCTGGACGAAAGATCTTGTAAACTAAATTGATAAAAAAACTAGATTAAAAAATAATTAAAATTATCTTTATCTTAACTCCAAATTTTATAAAACAAATATTTAATTTTATGAGAAATTACATTTTTGTTGGTAAAAACTGATCGACAAAACTAACTTTAAATTATTAAAAATTAGCGTTTGCCCGCAGCTCTACTCGCGGTAATGTTGGTTTAAAAACCTGTACATTCAAAACAGAATGTTTACTATCCAGAGTTTTTATCTTCCCGCTCAGAGAAGAAATCACGCAACATATTAGGTAAAGATTACCATACTGAAAACTTTGAAGCTGATAAAAGATATTCAAATTTAAAAAAAACACTATAAAGTAATTGTTTCTGTTTTAAGATCAGACATACAGACTATTCTTTATTAATTGAAGTAAATGAAAGAACCACATATAAGGATGGCATCTTTGTAATTGACGCTAGTGGTTTTATCATCAGGAGC
This sequence comes from Timema shepardi, assembly GCA_902151425.1. NCBI lineage: Eukaryota > Metazoa > Arthropoda > Insecta > Phasmatodea > Timematidae > Timema > Timema shepardi. Next base: position 5,975 of record CABFVX010003578.1, on the reverse strand, counting down.
GAGTGTTTGCAGGTTGCTGCCAGAACTATCATGAGCTAACGCCACGTATAGTAATGGTCCAGTCATATATGAGAACAATTGCCCTTACCTGGAAATAATTGCCCTAAAGGGAAGACTTTGCACATGTATAGTGCCCATTAATAACATATCAAAAATCAACATTTGTGCATGCTGTGCTACGGCCGCCATCTTGGAATATGGTGGTCGTAGCACAACATGTACGAGTATTGATTTTTGTTGTGTTATTATTAGGCACTATACATGTGCTTACGATAAGTTTCTCCTTTAGGGGAATTATTTCCAGCTAAAATCCTAATATGACTGGACTATAAGTAATTAATGTGAGTAGCACTTGCCGTGGAATTCAACGCCTGCCACCTCGAGGGGTTTGTCCTTGCACTGTGGTAATCGCATAACAAACCTTGATAGGAATTAGCATGCGTTTAAACTGGAAGGGCAGGATAAACAAAAGGGACTGTTTCCTCGATATTCTTAGCCACGACGTATATCTGGGAGTTATTCAAGGACACCTTGCCTTAGTGCATTGCAAATACTCTATTGATAAATTTCAATAATATGTTTACAAATAAGTTTAGTTATTGTATTGGCACATGTTGGTTGACAGGGAAAGATTCACAATGTCCAGGCGCATGTAGGATCTTTTTAGGCAGGCGTTGACCTCGTCAAATCTAGTGACTCTCGGAATGACTAGTAGAGTTTGTCGTAAGTCATCTAGAATAAATATGGTCACGACTTCTATGAGAAAGTTATTAAATTTGAAATATCTCAGAGGTATATTTATATATTCAATTTAGGTCCTACACGACATTATTCTTTCATTACATAATGTAAGAGATAATTTTTGCATTCATTTTGATGAGAAACGTTGCTTTGATATATTCCAGACGGGAATTTGGTGGTTATAAAACTACAAGGGTAATTTAAATGTAACATGCACTGCAGCCTTTTGAAAAAGTGACATATATACTCAATGAAGCCACCGCAAAGGCAACACATCCCTCATACCTGAGCTTAGTCAAGAACAAGCTAGTTATAAAAGTATTGCCTGCACCTAAGGGTGCAACTTAAAAGAACACTATTCCTTGTGTATATCGAACACTCTATAATACTTTTATATCTATGATAGATTCTGTGTTCAATAGATATTTGTTTAAATTCAAAATTTGAAATAGAAGCGGCCGGTTGTTGGTCGTCCCGCTCAAATAGTTTCTAAACAACATACATACTCGTATATATTAACTGTCATGTAGAAGAAAACCAAAGCTCTTCATGGTCTTGTCTGAGAAAAAGCTTAATATTTGGCTGAGTTCCCTCTACCCTGCACTAAACTTATCTTCATTGAAGTTCAAATTGTCTACCGATTAATATGTTCTGATTATGTGTTCAATATCTTCCAACATACTTTTCCTGTGAGTGAGGCAAAGGGTAATAGGATCTGTCACATGAAAAATATCAATAGGATTGATAGGAAATATATGAGTGAAGAAGAAGAGATACACAAGGCGGCTTTTGACTAAGAACTGTTTCAGTGTGAGTCATCCTATAGAATCTCAGTGCTCTGGTAGTATGTGTGAGCTGCATCGTTCCCGTTTCCTTAGTTTTCAAATAAAATTGGACATTTGATTACATAAAGTCACATTCTCAAATAATAACACAATGTGTTATTCTTGTGTATGGTACATGCTCATCTAAGGTCATCGCCCCTTATTACTCTGGTGTGTTTCTCGACAGAAACACCTTGCTTTCCTCACTAGAATTTCTTAATTTTCCAAACATTATATGAAGCAATCTCAATGTAAGTAAGCGTCTTCGCAAAGGGATCTTGAGAGCATAATATGAGGAAGGTTGCTAGTGTTGTAACGCATGGGTTATTAGTGACGTCAGTGACATTACTTAGTGTAAAATAAATACATTTTCCATTTTCAAGACGGAGAGCTGCATACATCCCTGAATAATCCCAACTGAGATTGTTCCCCCTCTTAGGTCTGTTAATATTAAACGTCGCTTAATCACTGCACTTATTGATCTACTTGCATGCTTCACTAATGGATTTGATGAAACTGCAAAGCTCCACATTAATAAGTGAATCGAAAACTCTTAGCAGGACGGGGCTTTGTAAGACCCCCAAATGGTTGTCTATTTCCAACGCGCTAGAAGAAATAATGGGGGAGCGCCCTCTATTATCGGGATTCCATCTATGGCATTTGGGATAACCATCATGCCTATCGACGTAGATCTTTGGAAGCTCTTTGGATAATTTTTGTTGCATGCATGGTGATGATCTATTCAAAAGTACATATGAGCCTTGTACTATAATATGTTGAGTTACATTTGTATGCAGTTGTGGGTCGATGTGTGAATCCGGAATCTCCGAGTTTTTCACCGAATTTATATTGTCGGCTCTTATTCTTTTTCTTAAACCATAATAGTATATGGACGAGTGTCAGTCCTCACTTTTACCCCTACACAGTGTCCATAACACACAAGTATTTATAGGACTTAAATATTGTCCAGTTTTATGAATTTTGTGAGTTTTTTATTTTTCAAATGAAATACTTGATTTAATATGTGTTTGCTAATGCTGATTGAGTACACATACACCAAACTTTCAATTTAAAGTTGAAATTATTCTCATAATTTTTCCTTGCATTTTTTAAATACTTAGCTAATTGACCATCAAATTTATAGAATTTTACCAGATTTTCACACATCAGTGCTCACTACTCAGATATATGAACTATAATATTAATAAAATATATATTAAAACATGTCTGGATAAATATTCTACAAAATAAAAAAACTGCGTTGCGATCAGTTAAACAGTTCCAGAGATCTTAAGCAGCAGACATACAGACCGACATTTTGTTTTATTATTAATATAGAAAATATATTTGAATTGGTTGTTAGCATATGACTCCAACGGGTGGTAAGATGCGACGCAAGAGAAAAAAAATTCTCGTAAAAGAAAATTCAAATGAAAGATTAAATTAATTCACCTTATTATTATTATTATTATGATAAAAATGTAAAAGAAAATATTTTTAAACCTTAGATAACAATAATGTATGTAATTATTACAGGCATATCAACACTTACAACTAATTATAAATCACCGCTGCTCGAAGTAATGCATTTTTTCACTAATGGGTGCATGTACTGCACTTCAATCGGGATATACCGTCATAACTTTGGTAAATATAATAAACCCTCTAAGGATCATATTTATTAAAAGTGTGAGCATAAAAATCACTAGACAGTGATATGATTTATAGTCATGTCGCTAAGGTGTTGTATCTTCGAAGCAAGCACCTTAATTTCGGGACATGGTGGCCATTGGAGAGAATCTTAAGTCGGGGTAGGGCTGTAAATGCCTGTGTTGAATTTCTATATAGTTCCATTGGGATAATAGATTAAGAGAATATAAACATATTGGCGGTTAATTCGTTGCGATTTGTAGTTTATAGTGTTTACACAGGCCACATTTATTTTACGCTTGTTGAAATCCAGATGAGATTCATTCGAATAAAAACTTTATAACGATTTAAATCTCAGTCTGTTATTTCATGAAATATGTGATGTGAGCTGCAAGATAAATCAAAGTATTGAGTGTATATATATGTATGTTTAGCAAAACTGATCAATAATAGTCATATTGATTTGATCCGCTAATTCTAGTAAACAATGGTAAAGTACATACAACAAACAGATCGATACACTGTAAGGATGTTATTAACTCCCTCAGACTCCATAATTACAGCCCCCATCCCGGGACAGCATAGTAGTGCCGATTCACCACATAGCTCTGCGGGGACAGGGGAGTGTACTACCACTCTGAATAAATCATTTGCTTTAAGAGACCATTGGTTTAGCGGCTTTGCAAATGTTGTAGTCCAGATAAGATAGTTTTTTTTTCTTAAAATAAATTAACCATTCACTTTATCAAGGTAATTATTAGGAGAGAACTCGTAGAAATTGAATATATATACTTTGGACTAAATCGGCTTGTAGCTTTTACGCTAGAAAAAAATTCATAGATGTGCCGAAAACTGATATTTTCACTTTTAAGTTGTGAATTTTTTTTCTAAAAACAAAAATAGCCCGTGATAGATTTTTAAAAGACCCAACAAATTAGAGCTGGTTGATTGAAATCGGCTCACAACTTTTGTCAATAAAAAATCAAAATCGTGAAAAATTTCCATTTTTTGACATTTAAATACTGGAGTTTTAACAGTTGCAGGAACTTGTTTCGGGGCTTTAATTGTAGCCCTTGTTAGTGCATACATACAATAAAAATTTCATCTAAAAATAAACATAATTTTTTGCGGAAATCGTGAGTATGCAAAAACAGGTGTTCCCGAAAAAATGGCTCGGAAGCTGCCAATAATGGACATATAGTGATTTTTCAAAGCGCTATTTGTTTGCGAAGAGTTTATATACAACCCCCATAATTATAATGAAATGTAAGCTGGAAATATTTTTACCTAAGAAAATAACAATAACATAGTTTTGAAACATGCCTCCCACCCCCCAGAATTTTTAATGTTTAATGTGGCCTTTATGATTAGACGAGTGTGACATACCTGTGTTATGGCATCAGATTTTTTTAAATCTGGGGATGATCCTCCTAAATAACTTCTAGGGGCTTGTGACTATACTTTATGAATTTATAATATAATTAAAATGTATTATATTTGTATGTGTGTTTAGCTTTAAAAAATATTCAAGGGAGTGACAAAGTAAGGACCCAATCTGGGTGTCAAATAATCAGATATGCCATTGATCAAACTAGTAATAAAATATAGACACCTCGAAATAATTTTCAAGGGCCTTACTGATGTTGACACAGCTAAGGATTCAATGTCTAACTCGAGATTATGAACTTAATTACTGAAATAAATTTTGTTTTTCAAACATCTTAGCTGTTTTATATTTTTCTTATTTATTAAACCAAATCAGAAGCTTTCTATCAATTAATTATTTTACTGTGGCAAACAACAAACAATTGTAATCTGTGGTGACTGTTGTTCAGAGGTAGTATCAAAGAATAAAAATCTGACTGTCAAGTTATGTTTTACATTTTTTATGTTTAAAAATACATTTAAGCTAATTCTATTTAAGATGTTTAGATTAATTAAATGAAGTTAATTTAACAAAATCTAGTATTCAATCGAAACTATACCCCGATTATCTTTCTAGTGGAGTAATGGACATAATATTATCTTTTTGATTAAAGAATTCAATATAATAATATAATTCAATAGATTGATGAAACAAATAAATTAAATTGATTACAGTGAACCATAAATAAGTTTCTAAAATGTCATAGTGAGTTAGTAAAAGTGAATGATATTAATTTTCTTAAATAAATTAGACAAGAATAATATTATCTGGCAGCTAAAACAATATACTTTCAAGTATTAATACTTCAAATCAAATTATCCATTGCTTTTACAGTCGAGACAATTGAGTCCAACACTTTTACCTCTGGTCTCTCTCTGCATTGTCAAGGTAGACAACAGGCAACCATAGAGAAATGATTATCTAAGATGCAATATAATGTGGTAGAGAAAACGATGGAAACAGTATTATCAGTTCATAATCTGCGGTCAATCCATAATGAAGAAGCAGGAAGCGGAAATCACAATAGCTAATCTCTATAATAATTGTTGCACCATAAAATAGTGGGTTTGTATTATTTGTAAAAAAATAAAACATTTTATTTACAGATATACAACCGTGCGTGCAATTAAGTGTTTCTATGGTGATGTAAACAAAGAATGGAAAACTGAAAATGTGTTGGGAAAATCGTGTTTCTGTTGAAAACTACTCATTTTGCCAACATCCTTGACACATACCTAATCTTTAAAAGGAGTGGTCGTTTATCAAAATAAGTTCAGCCATTTACCCGTAATTTTTATAATAGGAATGTTTCTTATCAAATTATATATATATAT
>CABFVX010003577.1:49907-82465 GCA_902151425.1 Timema shepardi | reverse complement strand
TAATGTGCTTTCTGGCGAGGTTGTCAATCGGTATTCGAATCATTACCTTACGTACTGAGGGTGGTTTTTTTACTAAATGATCTCTTTCTCATTCTCTTCGTAAATGAGGGTACATTTAACTTAGATTCTCCTCCCAGCACCATTTAATTGTGAAAAGACCAGCCTAGTATTCTGAAGTGGTGCAAAATGAATATATATTTAAAATAATTGAATCTTTAGTTTTCTACTACTCATCCAGGATAGTCGCATATTTACACAAATGAGAAAGGAATTAGGAAGGTAAAATATGGAAGAGGAGAGGTGTTTCCAAATTTGTGCAAATTTAGATACAGGTCCTCTAATTTGCTTTGATGCACAGTACATATAATAATATAGAGGGTGGTACTTACAAAAAAAAAAGACATGGTATGGTAGAAAATTTAAATTGGCAGACAAGTAGAAGTATAGCTCCAGATAACTAAATTAGTCTACAAATTTAGATTTCTTAGGGGTTGTTGGACAAATGTGAAGAAGGGTGGTAGGGACTTAAAATTTCCAAAATTAATAGAGCCAATTTATTTTCAGTGTGGTATAAAACTTAAATTTTACCATCGAGTAGAAAGACACTTTCAGATAAACAAAATCCAAATAGAACAAATTGGAAAAGTGACTAGTAGTCAAAATTTTCAAAACTAATACAAAAACTATGTCCCTGTGGTAGATAACTTAAATTTGAGCAGCGAGCTTGGAGAGTAGTCCAAATAAACATTAAGGTATGAAAATTCTTAAATTTCAAAATGGAATTCCGGAAAAAGTAGAAAAATACCCTTTAAGGAATATAGAAAATCAAATTTGCCAGGAATGTAGAGGGAACAATCTAAATAACAAAATTAGTATTAAATATATTTATTAGTGGAGGCTGCTAGAATGAGTTTTTAAAAAAATCCAAAACTAGAAGAATAAACTACTGCTCGGTGTGGGGGAAGATTGAAATTGGGATTGTTGGTGTAAGGACCACCCAAACTGCAATGAAAACATTTTTAGGTATACAACTGAAAACTTGAAACTTGAAAACGAGAAAGGACTTCAATCAACATTTTCAAAAATAAAAAAGAGTTACCTTTACAATATAATTTCAACTAATCTTAATTATTGGTAGCTCTGCTATATCATACTAATTTCAGTCAACTGGTCAGTTCGATATCCGGCAGCGTGCGCCGCGTCACTAGGGTATGGTTCTATATCTTTTCTTCGGGTAAATGCAGGTGCGTTACCTTTTAATTTAACTTGCATCTCCTGTAACAATGGGGTCATTTGATAGTATTCAAATCCTTCCTTAACCAACCTACATTATCTCTAATCAATTTAACCTAACAAATTTAGGTAGTTAATTTCAGTTAAAGTCTAGTCATGTGTAACTTATTAACCTATAAAACTAGTAATATTATACAATTATTTAAATCTTTAAAGTACTAAACATAGCTCCCGGCAAAATATTGTTTACACAAAGTGTAACTTATAGCTTAAAGTAAACAAAATGCTAGACAGTAAACAAATTGTATTATTTCCAAAAGTGTTACAATAGAATGAATGGATTAGTTTTAGTGGTGAGAAAATTATGTGATTTGGCCAGTAGTGCCTTAGTAGTGTGTACGAGACTGCACTTCCACGCCACTTACGTTATGACGTCACTCCTTGTACAAATCACCGTGCGTAGCAAGCAAATCAACGCTCCTACAGTTTCACTCACACTAATGGCTCGCTCAGCTCCGTTCCTGTATAGCTTTAGTTAGGGTTATCAGGTTCAATAATGAAAAAGGAGGACAATCTATTCTGAAATCAATTGAAATGGAGAACATTTTAAAATAAAACAGATTTTAAGATATAAACTTTTATCATGAAATAAAACTTTATCGTAAAAATTGACATAATCTTATAGCATAGTTATGATACCACCAATATAGGCATAGGTATCTATTAACACCTTTAAAATGTTCACGCCTTGCTACTGCTGGGATTCAAACACCGACTTCTTCATCTCTAGTAATACAGTATCTTGCGAGTTTTAAATAGCAACATCCGCGATGAGTGTCAGAAAGAAATATTTGATGAAGTGGTCATTTAATTAAATTATTGTTGTGTTTACTAAGTGAACACCTTCATTCCATTTAGAGGAGGGGTCCTCAACAGGTGTGCCGTGACACTTGGGAGTGCCACGTGATATCAGCCATGGGTGCCTCATGATTTTGAGGGGGGAGGGGGGGAGGATGATAAACAAATATAATAAAGAAAACACATAACCACAAAATAATTAAAATAAAGAAACAGAAGAAAGTTTTGTCATTTAGTGTTTCTCTGAATTGCACGTGCCACGGCACACGGTGTGAAACGATAATTGTTTCCCTTTTTATGACTACATTTTATTCATTTTTAGTGGTCTCACAGTGTGGTTGGCTAGTGTGATAGTGTATTGATTTCCAAAACTATTTCACTCTATAACTATTTATGTATTTTATTCAGTGTTTTTGTTATTTATGTCTGTCAATTAACTCAGTATAGGAGTAAATAACAATGTTTATTTTGGTTTTAAATAGCTAAACAATTAAAACACTGTTAAAATTGGTTTAATAGTCTACTCTGATATTGTATTCCACTTTGGGTAAAAAACAAAAATGGTGAAAACAAAACGCTGACCAAAATTCTCACAGGGTTGACAAGAAATTCTAATCCCCTTCACAAAAGTGCCGCGAGCCTAGAAAGGTTGAGAATCCCTCATATAGAGGAAATAAACAAATCTCTATTTTGAACCTCGTCCTTCTATTTGTTAGGGCTATTCACGTTTAATGACACTACTGTGGTAGGAATTATAAAGATAGAATTGAGTGAAATCTACCCGAATTTGCGTAGAAGGAGAGAGGGAAATAATTTAGTAAAATCACCCACAAAACACCCAGCCGAGATACAAGTCCAAGCCTTCCCCTCCCCAGAAAAAAAAACTAAGCAAGTTTGAGGTTTACTCCGCGTGCTCACCGATACGGAAAGAAAGTATGCTATTCTACAAATAATTAGTCATATAATCAGTTTTCACTATTGTATATTTGCATGCCATAGAAACTTGATATAAATTAACCTTAAAAATAAATTATCTGCTATATTTCTATTTATGAATTCATTTGGTGAGTCAAGTAAAGTAAGGATTATTAATATAAACTTTATGTCATAGCTTTCCAAACAATAAGTGAACAAACACGTGAAGTGTCCCCAGCTGGGATTTAAACATGTGCCTCCCATTTGTTTGTATAGGTTCTTCAAACACAACTTGTGTTCCTGACCTGTAGGGTCAAAGGTGAATGATAACTGTGATTTTCTAGTCTGAATGATTCATTTCTATTTCTTTCCCCACCCCACTTTCAGACCGGCGTTTACTGCCTCACAGAAGACAAAAAGAAAATGGTTTATCTAGTATGTTTTAAAAGGATTTGAATACTTCTTTTAATAGCATGAAAGTTTTTGAGTGAATGAGTAGCATAGGTCTTAGCCCTGGGAAGACTTACTGAGTTATTGAGAGTCAAAGCAGATATATCTTATATTCTTAAGGGGGCAAGGGTTTCTTGGAGGGGTTAATTTTTTTAAAATCACGTTTACTCATTAGAAACTCAATTCAGCCCATGACCAATTTATAACGTGCACGATTCCCCTCAATACCACCGTTCCAGTTCGCTTTGACCAATGCCATTAAATGTATCGGAAACAACAGATATATCGATATATTGGTGCTTAAGATATATACCTTACTATATACAATTTGATAAATTCATCGATTTATTAGGAACTAATGCCATATCAAGACGATACTGGCGTGGGTTGGAGTGTGATAGTTCGGAGTGATGTCTGCATGGCAGATGAGCCACTGTGGCTCGCACACCAGTTGATTATTATCAATAATTATGTAAATGGAGCCCAGGTCCTGTTATAAATTATGTATAGAGCTTGAAAGGTGAACTCGACAGCCACTAGTGAAGACTATGATATTCTCGACTAGCCCGCTCGTTGCCTGCCCAGTACTGATTGCCCTTTTTGGAACGCTCTCGCTAAATCTCCTAGCCCCCCCTACCCCCGTTATTTATTAACGTTCTAATTCCCCAAAGTTTTGTCAATTAAAGATATTTTAAGACTGTTTTACAACCCATCGTCACTTTCTCGACTTGACATTAGAAAAAATAACCTTTAAGGTTTTTTAATCAATTTTACTCTATTTACGGGTATACTTGGGTTGAAGCGTGAAACCGAAGAATCATGACCTATTTGTGTCCTCAAACTTTTTCACAGAGTGTAGGGTAGCCTTCAAGTAGGGATGGGGGCCTTATACCACACCGTATATAGATGGTATTGCAAGCCCCTCAGGCGCTATTTCCCCTCCGTCCCCTTCCAATTCTCTTTTCCCCTCCCTTAGGTTTTCTACCCTGGATACCCGCTTCAATGGCCCGACGGTCTAAGGAATTGGTTCCAAAGCCATGGCGCGTGACCCGAATGAAGGTCCCAAGGATGTTTCTGAGGGTTGCGGGAAAGTCTCTCATATTTTTTTCAATTTCTATGACCTATAATAGTTACAATCCCCTCATTAAACTATGTAGAATTACTGCTGTACTGACAATAGCAACAGTGTTGGAAAAATGTTTTGAAAGCCTCTTGTAATAGTAATTTTAGACCCAGCTCAAGGACAAACCAAATCTGGCTCGGAAGGATTAAAAGGCTCTTTTTCCTCTTCTTACAATAGAGCCAGCAACTGTGAATCCGGATTTTAAGGTATTTTAGCGATCAAGATCCCCAGAATGATTTGCGTTGTATTCTGTCGATAAACATATCACTCTAACTCAAATAATGCTCACTAAAAAATCAAGCAAAGACCATGTTCTGTCATATATGCCAACCAATTTTTGACACGGGAACACGCTGTGTCATTTTATATTTGTAACATTAGAAAATTATTAAAATGTGTTCAATTTAGTTGATATGTTTTATCAATATGAAATAAAAATTCAAAAGGACTCTCCCCAAGAATGTCAGCATTATATGAGCCACTGAAATAATTTTTGGTCACTCACCAAACATTGTAGCGAAGTCACAAATCCATCAAAAAATATTCTTTAGATTTTGTACGATTATAAATATTTTGAAATAATTCTGTTTTGTGATTTAAATTAATTCAATTAAGCTAATCTAATAAACACTAATATGAAAATAATAGACAATAGAAACTTCATTTGGGTCAGCAGGATGGGAAAATACCGGGAATATATTATATTTAATGTCGTGATTAAACCAGTTTGGAAAACACTAGTCTAAGGCGTCACTCTTGTACTAGACAAGCCTGTTAAAGACAGGGAAATCAGGGTTCGAATCCAGGTTGGGTATACTGAGGGTGATTTTGCCTAGAATGGTTTCCTACTTTTCTTCCATGCAAATACGGGTGGAATCTTTAAAATGCTTCCTTCCTCATCCCTATCCCATTAGAGTAATTATCATACATGCGTATAACCTGAATAGGTGGTTATCAGAATGTTGGAACACTGCTAAATTAATTTTTGGCACTGTTAAATTTTTTTCCACATTTTATTTTTAAACTTATTTGAAAGAATGTTGTGTGTGATATCTACTATTTTATTAAAAAAGTTTAATAGTTTATTTCTCGAAAGGAAATATGTTTAATAGAAATGTTTTGATATATTTTCTTAAGTAATTTGGAAAATATGTTCTAAAGATTCGGTAAAAAAATCACTATAATGTGTGAAAAATAAATGATATTTTCATTTGAGAAAAAATGTAGTGGTTGATTTTTCGGGAGAAAATGTTTTTAATAGAAGTGTGTTGATGCAGGGCCGTAGCGAGGGGGGTGGGGTAGCCGCCTCGGACGCCGAGCTCGAGGGGTGCCTTCAAGATGTAGATTTAAAAATATATAAAATGTAAGATTGCGAAATTTATTCGAACGCGCAGTTAAAAAGAAGTATACAATTCTCCTTTAAGAATAAAAATGGTAACTTGATGAAACTTCTATAATCCGAACACAAAAGGTTTGTATAGATTTAGCTTGGATGACACTGACAGTAAATTCTACTATGAATATGTGACGGACGAAGGACAAACATTCCAAGCGAAGTGGAGATAGCCAAGCGGAAGTAATTAGGGGCTGTAACTTGACTGTCTGCTTAGGCATGGTGTCTCTTTGTTTTAGCACCTGCGAAGGGGGGTAGCAAGAAAGTAAGACAAGCTGCCAGTGAACAGTTAGTGTGCGGTACGCACAGTGTTTCGTGCCAAGGGAGGGCAGAAGGGGCGTAAGTAAAACGACCGAACGTGAAAGGAGCCATGCTGAGAACGGCCCGAACGGAAAATTGAACATAATTAAAATTTATCTGAGAAGCGTGTGACAGTATAAATTTGAAATGTGAAATTTGCTCGTTGCTGTGACACTGTAATGACATTTATTTGATTAGCATTGATTGTAAATTTGTATACCTTTATTGATTAATTTGCGTGTGAATTATTACACTTTGCCACGTGTGTGTGTGTGTGTGTGTGTGTGTGTGTGTGTGTGTGTGTGTGTGTGTGTGTGTGTCGAAATGGGGCCTACAAAGTTGTCGGGAGCACAAGGCAGAAAGAGTCAGATAGCAAAGTCCAAGCCAAGCAGTGGCAAAAACTGGGTTGGGTAAAGAAGGTGGATCCCTCAACCATTGCGCTACCACTACAGCAAGGTATTGAAAGTAGGCCATTTACATCAACACTTTGAGAAAATGAAAACTTTATTAAAGTAACTAAGAATGTAACTGGTAGTGTAAATGTACATTCAGAGGGTTCTAGACCAAATCTTAACCAGTCCTTTCTAACATTTACTCCTTATTAAGATGTACAGGAACAGGATTTGGAAAATGAACCAACCAAAATTCAATTAAGTTTTAATGATCTCCCAACATGGTCTGATTTGAATGACCATATGAGAAGCTTATTAGTTGAACATGGTCCAGAACAAAATAAAACAGGTAGTTTTCTTTTATCAATTATTCAGAAAAAAGGCATTTTACCGGAAGTTGGTTCCATAAAAAAAACTTTTGAATGGAGAAAGTGTAAAGTGAAATCGGCTAATTTACATTAAGAGAAAAAATCTATTTACTGTTTTCCATGCATGCTATTTGGAAAGCATTCTAATTCATGCTTGTCAAATCCAAAAGTAGGATTTTCTGACTGGAAAAATTTACACCCTCGAATTCCAGAGCATGAAAAGTCTGTAGAGCACAGTGAATGCTATGTTACCTGGGAAAACTTTGAAAAAAGGATTAAAGAGGGCAGTACAATTGATACTGAACTACAGTAAATTATTATAAAATAAAAAGAGAAATGGCGGTAGATTCTCAGAATTATTGTTGATTGTATTTTGTTTTGTGCAGTCAACAACTTGGCTTTTCGAGGTTCAAGTACAAATATACGCGATGCCAATAATAGTGGTATTTTTTTTAAATTTGCTAGAGTTTGTTTCTCATTATGATAAACAGCTTAAAGAGCATATTACCTTAAGCAAAAAAAAAAAAGGAATTACAAATTACTTTTCTCCAACAATTCAAAACGAGTTCATCAATTTAATAGGTGACACTGTACGCCAAGAAATATTAAAATACATAAGAAAGGCAAAATATTTCTCAACTTCATTTGATTGTACACCAGATTCAGCCCATCATGAACAAATGTGCCAGATTATTAAGTACGTGAAGGTTTCAGAGGGTGTTTGCTCTATTGGAGAAAATTTTATTGATTTCATAAAAACTAGTAAAACGAATGGAGCTGGTTTAACTGAAGAGATTCTACAAAAAGAAGCCGATGAACTTGATATTCATAATTGCCGAGGGCAAACATACGATAATGGTTCAAATATGGCTGGGAAGTATTCAAGAGTCCAGGCCCGTATACAAACAATTAACAGCCATGCACGTTTTATGCTATATGCTGCTCATTCATTGAATTTGGTTGGTGTTCACGCTGCTGGAGTTTCTCCAGATGCTATCAAATTTTTTGGAACAGTACAAGAACTGTACAAATTGTTTGCTTTCAGTGTCAAAAGCTGGGAAATATTATCCAACAAACTTTCTACCACTCTCAAGCGTCACTGTGATACAAGATGGGCATCCAAATATTCTGCTGTTCATCCACTTTATTCACAGCTTGATAAAGTCGTCGAGGCCTTTAAAGGAAATTTCTAACAACCCTCAATTCCATGACTGTTTTTCAGTGGTTAAAAGTCTTCCTAAACAAATTAATTTTAAGTTTGTTTTTTACTCTGTTATTTGGGACAAAATACTAAATCAGATCTCCCGCGTGAATGAACAGCTACAGCACAAATATATGTCCGTGGACCGTGCAGTTAGTCACTTGACTGGATTGAAAGATGCCTTAAAAGATATCCGATACACAGGGATTGATGTAATACTGGATGAAGCATCGAACATCTGTGCTGTGTGAAATTGACTGCTTTTTCGAGGAGAAAAGAGTAAAGAAGAGGAAAATACTAACTTTGGAAGAAAGTAAGGACACTGTTTTGACAGGAAAGCAAAGGTTCAGTATGTTATTTTGTACAAAGTCTTAGAACAAATGGAATGGCGTTTTAAAAGTTTTAGTGAAGTGTTGGATGACTTTAATTTTTTAACGAGCAAGTCTTTGCATTCAATGACTGTAGAAGATTTAAAAGCTAGTGCAAAATGCTTAGCAAATAAATATGATAAGGATCTGGATACTTCTGAAATAGAGGGGTAAATAGCTAGTTTTAAGTTCCTGGCCAGTTCTTTATTTGAAAAAAGTCAAGATTTTTCAAAAGCAACGTCTTTTTGACCTATTAAATTTAATCCACAAAATGTCTATAGCCACATCTTATCCAAACTTAGTAATTGCTTTCAGATTATTTTTAACATTGTCAGTTACTAATGCATCTGGTGAACGAGGTTTTAGTAAGCAGAAAATAATAAAAAATTACTTAAGGTCATCAATGGGTCAAGGCAGGTTAACACACCTGGCAACTCTATCAATAGAAAAATATATTGCTAGAAATATTAATTACGATGTAAATAGTCAATGATTTTGCTGCTGTTAAAGCTAGAAAGGTGAAACTGTAAGTATAAAATAATTCTGTTAATATTTTAACAATAATGATACTTCTACAATTTTCATAAGTAATTGAGCTAGCAATTAATAATAAACAAAAAGTATTCTTCATTCAATTAAAACTATTTACAATTTTTTTTATTTACCACAACATGTATTTAAGCTCATATAATCAGCACAGACTATGGAATAATATTATCTATATAAGTTAATTTTTAATAAGAATAAAATAAAATTATAATAAATATTTACTGGAATTTGTTTTGTTACTATTTAATAGAATTATCAAATTATAAACGGGACAATAATTGCAAGACACATTAGTAATAGCAAGTATTTTGTTATACATCTATTGTATTACATCTGAAACAGGTATACAACACGATATAAAACCATCAACTGCTCCGTTATGACTGGGCGGAAATGGGGTGGGTGGGGAGATTACTCTAGCTACGGCCCTGTGTTGATGACATATTTTTGGGGTTAGTTTGAAAAAATTGTTCTAGCAATGTGGCTCAAAACGTTTTTCACTGATTTTGTGAATAATAAGTGATCCTTACTTAGTCTAGTAATTTATTTCTTCGGCGAAAATTTGTCCAAGGGAAGTGTGCTGATGACATATATGCATGGGTAATTTGAGAAAAACATTCTAACAATTCGGTTCCAAACTTTTTTTTTCATTAAATTGTGTGAATAATAAATAATTTTTACTTTTGGAATAAATTCCAGTAGTTTATTTTTTGGGAGAAAATTGGTTCAATGAAAGATTATTGATCATATATTTTCTGCTCTGGACACAATCTCCAAAGCCATTTGGGAGTAAAGGCTGAATTTGTCACGACATACTAATAAACTACATGATAGGATATTTTTAGTGGGACTGTGTAACTTTATGAAAATCTCGCGTGAGGCTACAACAAATAATTAAAGCATTTAGATTTTCTATTAATAAAATATACTATTTTATGTGGTATATAAAATAGTTTACTGAAAATGTTGTTCCAAACTATATTAAGATTGATGTGTTTATGAGAAGTTCAAAAAATTATGTTTGAATTTATGATTAGATGTTTGTGGGTTTTTTTCTGAGGAATATTTACTTAGGGGTAGTTTAATGGAAACCTACATTTGAAAATTTTGTTTTAAGCTCTATGAGAACGTTTTTACAATTGTGTAAATTGTGCTGCAAGACCATGGTGTCAGCATCGATTATCGTTTCGGCTAATTGTTGAACAGCATGGACTCTATTTTGAATCCTTTACACCTCATTTAAGTGAGTGTGTCCGTTTGATTCAAGAGCCATGCTACATAACGTGAACCGGATGTTTCACTAAACACTATACACTGATCTCAGCCATTTTAAGCACCATCATGGAAGTGCACGTTCTTGGGATAAAATATGTCTAGATAACACATACAGCCATAAAAACAAAGGAATTGTGACGTTAAAAATTGCGTTGACAAACTTTGCCTCACTAATGCTTTACTGTCCGGAAAACTGTATGTGGCGTTAAAAGAGAACCAGTATGAATGGCCATGAACACCTTAAGACAAAATTCAATGGGTTGAAATATTAAAAATTATAAAGAAGAGGAACTATTATGTGGTGCACGTGTTTATCTTTTGAAAGCTGGTGGTCTCACAGAACTGAGAGAATTTCAAACGTAGCTCTCAGAGTATAAAATCACCTTGAATAAGGCACTTCATAGAAAGCTTTTAATGTTAGTTGCCAATGGGGAGCTTGTTGACGTGACCTGATCAGCTACTCCAAATTGTATTAGTTACCAACCTCTTAGTGTGCTATAAGTTGTGGGTCCATACTCCCCCCAGTCATTCCAACACAGACAATCTCTACAGAAGCTTATCCACCAATCCTGAAAATAATCAGGATAGTGCCCAGGGGCCTATAAGAGGGGCACTCTGTAAGGGTTTCCAAACAAGGAACATACAACAAGCAGAGGCAGAAATAATCTTGTCCAGTTTGGGTAGGGCCAGTCACCATGAGGGCGAGACCTCGTCTCAAACCCATGAGCTTCCAATCTTGACCTGGCATTACTCCCAACTCATCATGAACAGCTTGACAATCAACGTGCTATGGGCTCAGCACATCATTGGTGCCAAGCACCACTGGGCATCGTGGCCTAGGGATGTTTGCAGGTCGGTACCTAAAAAGCACCAACCCCCACGCCCCTAAGGGTGGGATGATCCGGTTCAGACCGGATACCCAGGGAGGCGAGAATTAACTCTTCCTCCCCTTCCAATCCCTCACTGGTTGGACCGAAACAGGGGGACCAAGTGCCTCCCACCTATCCAGGGTAGTAACTGGACTCACAGAAATAACCTTACGATCTGCACTCTTTCCCATGTGTATGGGAATGGTATTACGCCCATTGTGCGTGGGAAAGTAACTCCCCACTACTCGTGCGTACGATTGGAGTCACCCATAATCTAGCACATGCACTACTAACTGTCCATACTAGCACCACAGCTCTAAAATGGCTCACCACACGAACGGCAAGGCCCGGGCCCAAAATCCCAGAACCCCAAGAGCTTAGGCCCCCAGGGCCCGGACCCAAAGGCTTGGACCCCATCCATCTGCCAACGCCACCACTCGTCGGCAACTAAACCACTGCCCCACAGAGTCCAACACATTTCTGGGCCACCGCCATGAGCAAGCTCGTCACGTGCGTTTTAGTCCCAGACTTGTGTACCACTTATAGCAAATGTAGTCAAATGGAGGCATACCAGACCCCAGGGACACCCCAAGCCCCTGTATGTAGCCGATGCAAGCATCAGTATCTCTGAAATCATGAACAGTGGAAAAACCGTATCCATTTGTTACGGGACTCTCCAAATAATCGATTCACTGATCATTCTACATTCGTCTTGTACGAGTCCTTAGCCAATGGATAGTTCGCCTATTTTTCACTTAGAAATAAAATGTATGCTATAGGCGTTCATCGCCGAAAATTAAAAACACTGGAATTGGTGAAATGTCATTTTGGCAAAGGGAGCACTTAGATGTGTGGAATGATAAGAATATCTAATAAAACTTTGTATTTGATTTCAACCATGAATGGTAATTGTATTGTGTGAATAATTTAGAGATCTTGAGGAAAGCCTGCTTAAAATTTATAAATATGCTCTTGGCAAAAGCTAAGGTGGATTCATTCAAAGCTATGTCTGTGATCAGTGGAGTTGGTTTATCGTTGGAGTCATATTAAGGAACATACCGTGAGTATCGTCCCTAGTGGTGGTTAACAGTGTGCAGTCAATCAGTCCCACGTCATCGTACAATGACTTATCTAGGAGGCCCACCAGGTTCAAGTGTATATTCTTCATTTGGGAGACAGCCTTGAAGAATATATGCTAGAGCCACGCTTAGACAACAAATTATATTGTTGGGGGTATCACAATCATCTACCAGCTCTGGGGTTGTTATTGGCATGTTCACCTCTCATGTTATCCTAAAGAACCACCCTATCAAAAATATCCAACATGGGGACCATTAAGACGCATTATTAATTTACCATGGCCTTAGTGGAAAAAGTTAAGAGCGCCTGTTGCTTGGCCAGTCAAATGTGGGAGTGGAAGTTTAATTAGATGAAACATACTCACAAGGACTCGAGGCAATTTGTATTCCAGCACAAGGTCTAAAGAAAGGAGCCCTCAACCCCAGGGATGCATTCATTGCATCAAGCTTTTCCACCAGTAGAACTTTCTTGTAGGGAGTCTCTCAAGTACTTAGATATGAGTTTATTGTATGTTTACGTTTGAAAGTACAAATAATACCCCCTCCCCCCAAAGAACCAAATTTTCCGTCCATTGACTGAGTAGAAGGCATAGCCAAAGCTACCATGACGCCTCAACGAGATTTATTATTTTAATTTATTTATTTGAGATATTTAATTTGAACATTCTTAAGTGACTGATTATATCTGCACACGAGAATTTTCAATGATCTAAAGTTAAAAGGACTACCAATTTTGCCTAGAAAGGATTTTAGCATAATTTAAAGGGTTATTTTATATACCACAATTGTAACGGAACCGATTGACTTACTTCCACTTCAAAGGAAGAGTGTAACGAATTTTTATCGCCCAAGAAAAATGTGTCAACTCCAACTGAGTTTGAAGAGCGGGTCCTCAAACATTAGGCAAGCACTTTACCCCAAGACCATCAAAGCCAACTCGAGATTTATGCATGCCAGCATTGCCAACATGGATGCATATCAAACTCATGTTTGCTTAGTGCCGGAAAGCAGGGAAAAGATCAACCAGAAGGTTTCCTACTTTTTTTAAACCAAACAAAAGTCAGCAGATTGCCAGAATGGTTTATCTCCAAAAGGAGGAGTTAACTTTTATTCAACATTATGTGAAAATAGAAGGGATAAAACTCGATCTCGATTAGGTTTGTAAAAACACTTGTCTCCAAACACTGGTTAATCTCTGTTTATATCCACCCTGGGGTAGGTTTAGTCAAAGAGATGATTAAATACACTTTCAGTCAAATAAAATTACGTATCTCCCTAAATTGAAACACGTGGTTGTTCAAAAATATTGTATTTTGATAAATACTGAAGCGGATGTCAGGGAAGAGGATTGATATTATCATATTTATGAATGGATACATTAACGCATACCCTTTGCCATTGGATGATGTCGGATAAAGTTACATACGCTTGCCATGCTGTCTACAAGAAAATATAGTAAAGGACGTCTATATCACAAATTCTCATAAAAATAATAATTAAGCCTAAATAATATAATCAAACCAGATATATTTAAATAAAAGATGCTTTAGTTTCCAAT
The DNA here is from genome assembly GCA_902151425.1 of Timema shepardi. NCBI lineage: Eukaryota > Metazoa > Arthropoda > Insecta > Phasmatodea > Timematidae > Timema > Timema shepardi. Next base: position 68,534 of record CABFVX010003577.1, on the reverse strand, counting down.
CACCATTTCAAGATGTCCTTGGATTTATTTTCCACGTGCGGGAAAAGAAAAATTATTCAATGAAGGCTGCCACACGCACTATCGTAACTCGTGACTACATCTAACGAAATAAGGAATCGTATATCGAGATCGACACACTGACCCACTCCGCGTCAGAAAAGACTGGCGGCAATCCAAGGAACTATGGTTTCCCCTCACCCTGCAAGCGTCAGTCCCTGGTTCCCTTCTATTTACCCCGCCTTCATCCGTCTTTCTCATTTTCTATATTCCTGAGCTTATCACCCTTTTTGTTTTGTTCCGTTCGTATCAGATTTGGGACTATATATAGTGCTGCTGCCAGGTTCACATCATACCCGTTTAATACAACCCAGCGTCGAAGGAGGAACTTCTACAAGGTCACGTAACGAAGAAAAACGACGACCATGGAGTATTGGCCGTCAGATCCACCGCCAGCCTGGCCAGGACGTCTTATTACGAGTACTTGAGTATACTGAAAAACGTCGTCAAGTCCTTATGACTTAGAGTCTAGTTTGTTCAAAACACTATACAATGTAGATATATACCTTTTTATATTTTTTGTCGAAGCATATTTTTGTTAATTTAATATCATGTCGAATGGACAGACAGTTCATTTCAAGTCTTGTTGACTTCAAGATGGAAGCGTTTCAGTTAATTGGTTAAATATCATGTCCTGCAGTCTGAAGGACAAGTCCCATTTTATTGACTTAGTAAATCAGTCTTACCTACAATTGTTCCTGTCCCCTTATGATGCAGTCTTTACATTATGAGCCTTTGGCTCAGAACGTAGTAATGTCTTAGTCATAGACTTGCTAAATTCCACAATTTCCATTAATTTATTTTGAGCCAATGTTTCTCATGACACCGTGTACGTCATGTGCATCTGTTTAATATTTGGATGGCTACAACCAGGCTGTCTGTCTTGTATTCCATAACACAGTTGAGTTAATGGAAATCTTTATTTTGGGTTGGTCAAGTAGACACGCTTCTCGTGTGGTATTAGCTTCGGTAAGCAAACCAGGGAACTGCACTAGAGTCATAGTGGGGTTCGCGCAAATAATGCCTTTTTTTTCTTTGCCAGTTGCTTGGCTCTTATTGTTTTTGTGTTGCACATAGTGTAATTGCTATTAGAATTTTATGTACTATTGAATGCTCTGGCAGTACCTAAAGGGAAAGAGACCAGCCATAGTATCAGTTTGTTGACACCTATTTATTATCCATCGAACGCTGTTATCAACAGATCTTTCTGTTGTTTATCATTATCTGAAATGTTTAAAGGATATTATTTTAAAACCCAACCAAGCAAAACTGATCAAAATGTATATGTATATCTTGTTCGATACCTTTAGTTAATAACTGTTTAGTTGTTATCTCATTTAAAAAAAACTTCTACCTGTAGCATGGCACCTGCACAGCCCTTGTAGCTACAGTCAAAACCTTCACAATTCACAAAGTCTTATTGTCTGCATCAAGCTTATAACGTATAACCTTTAATGTTATAGTAATCTTTACTTTTGTTATTTCTGTTTTTAATAAAACTATTTATTGTTCAACTTAATTCATTTTCAATATAAATAGTGTATACCTGTAGTAGGAAAGGTTCCCTCAATAACTTTTCTGACAGGAGGTGAAAGAGCCATAGGTAAATCGGTGTTTCACAAAGGCAACGATGTTTTTTCAGACTTTGCCAACCATTGGTGTACTTTCAGGAAAAAACTATGACAGCGTGCCAATTAGGATGGAAATATCTTAAACGAAAGCTGGCTCAAAATATTGATACACTGATGACCTGATAAAGATATAAATTACGTCATAAAAGGCATATACTTCATTCTTATTTCGTTTCCCAACCAAAAAAGTCACTAAGAATAAAAATGCCGTAAATACTTTCAGTTTGAATCTATATTTTTCACCCCCTGTTCTTTGAGTGTGCCAGCAGCAAGCTCGGTCTCTTTTCCAACCTACGGTCACAATACAATCTCTAAAATGGGCAATGATTCCAGTAAATACATGTTTCGTCCCTCACGAATGATTCACCCGACGAATCTACTGTTTAAAGTCAAGGAAAATTCTATATCTATCTTTCACATATCATACTTTATCTCAGAACGAATATTGTGAAACCAGACAGTGGTTCTTTCACCAATGTGGATAAAATCACCACCATCAACATCTGGTTGCCATCACCATTAGCCCAGAAATTTTTTTTAAACTAAAAACTAGTCTCACCACTCAGCATACTTATGCGCACGTATCGTAATTAAGACATTGCTCAACTACAACAGTGATCCCCCCAAAAAATACATCTGACATGTGACCTACGATACGCGGAAACCCCCAACACGTTTGAGGTGGTTGGCATAAGTAAAAACGAGTGATTTGAGACCAGTAATAGCTGTTCAAAAGGTAGGGTGGTGTATCTTTTGGGGTATCTACACGGTGATGTGTTTAACTAAGAAAAATACCTTTTGAGCTTTACTGAAATAAGAGTCAAATAAGTAAGCTTACGAAACGCGTTCAGTCTTATGTCCTATCCTGAAATCGTGCAATTTAAAGTTCACATAGTAGAAGCCTGTCTTCTAGTGCAACGTGTCAAAGTAGCACGTTCTGTCTCTGCTGGCTCATGTCAGAGCATTAACCATCATTCCCGCAATGTATTCTATCACGCGGATGTAAATCAAAGCAATAACCATTCCTTCAGGCATACATACTGAATAACGTATTCACGGGACACCTGCACAAACGATGCATCGTGGGATCTGTATCCAATGGAGACGCTACCAAGAATCCGTTCAGTGTCTAAACGTATTGCATGAATTACGTCTCGTGGTGCATGTATGGGGAACAAGTGCTATCTACATATTTTAAAGCTTATTTATTAAACGACAGTAGCGCCATGTCTGACCACACTTTGTTTTCTGGAATGGGTATCCATTTCATGGACGAGGGTGGTAACATCACATTAGAAGCCTACCTTAAGGGATACCTTCTGATGGCGTTTGACCTCATCCCTAATCTATTAGGCTGCAATATCTCGCACTGGAATTTTACTCGTTATAGATCTCTAAACATAAAATTGAGCTTCACCCAGGCATCATCAAAACCGTCAACCATATTGTGTACGAAAAACTTGGCAGCATCATCACCTTCGTAAAAAGCGTGGGGGCTGATTTTTGAAGTTAATATAAGTGATTTCCCACCCCCATTAGCCCACCATTTAAATTATGAATATCATTGTGGATTATCAGAGCTACACCGACGACGATAAAAAGTGTATCTTCAAGGAGCTAAGTGTTTTTCCCGTAAGTGACACACACTTCACCGTTTGATTTTCAAATATATTGATGTAAGGGTGCAAACAAAATTTTGTAGGTGCAGAAAAAGATTATAAAGAGAATATGATGATGATGTGTAGTCAATTATTCAACGGTTAGTACAAATAATGGTTGATACGCTTCAGCAGCCTCAAGCTCTGTACAACCTCTGCTATAAATATTATCTAGTCAGTGTATGTAGATAATGCTTTCTTTACAACTGTTGGGGGAGTGCAACCAAAACACCATAAATTTTTCTGTTAAGAAATTAAGAGTGTGTGGGCTATATGCAGAAGCTTATTGGTACGCTCCATATAAAATTTAGAAGTAAAAAAGCTGGGACAAAATTTTTAGACAGTAAAACTATTTAATGACTTGGACGACACAGACCTATTATCGACTAGTTATTAGAATAAATATTTTCACTTTAGAGGAGAACAAAAAAGCTGTATGGGCAGAATATGTTCACCTTTACCCCACCAATGAATCACTCACACATTAGTTGTGCTCTAAAAGTGCAAATAGCTGGTGCAGGTACCAAAAGTATTTTCTAACAACAGCGATTTCCTTAGAAAATATTTACATGGTGAGGCACTTAATTCCAATGAACCATAGAATATTTTGATTTGGCCACGGATTAAAAAATTGATGTTTGTGTTAAAGACAAATTTAGAGTTTAAAGTGCAAGAGACTGTAGTTAATTACAATAAAGGAAACAGTAACATTAATAATCAAGCATTTCCCCTGGGACAAACTGTAACAAAATCATTTTAAAAATGGACAAACTAAGAATCAAGAAAACGAAAAAATCAATACAAGAAATGTAAAAATAGTGTTGTCAGAAGACCAGTTTGGCCAAGAGGAGGATGAAGGACATTTACGAAGAGAAAGACCCAGATAACCCTACACTTGTGAGGCTTTGAAGTTTTAAGATATGATTAGTTTAATTACAAAAATAATTGATTGTATAGAACTCATGAAAGTTTTGATGCAGTTTTCTCAGTTATTAGTTTGTGTTGCATGATTCCTTTTATATAAAAACCATTTAGTTGTGTTTATGCTATGGTAACCATAGTGATTACAACTTTAAACGAGTTTCCCGAGAAAAGTATTTTTTTCAACATAAATGTGTACTTTTCTCAGTAACCGTAAAATATATCTCCATAATTTTGGTTTGTTTTATTTATCATAAGAATTGTTACGTTCATTTTTATAACTTATTTTCGGCCATTAATATATTTAAAGTATAGGGTTGTTATTAAAGGATTATACTTTTATTGCGTTGTAAATTTTTTAATATTTAATATATCATAAATTATGCCTCACACCGTTTATATATTGGAAGGAAGGGTATATTTAACACACTACACTTGATTAAGTAAATTATAATTGGAGTATATCTTGAATGCTTAACAAATAGTATTAATACTATATTATAAAGAAAGTCCTCCCCGAGTGTTACAAGGTTCGCGCCTTCCTTGTTTGACTGTCTACCAGCTCTGAGTGTCAGAAGCGACCCTCAGAGAAGGTAGTTGGCTTGTTAATACCTAAGAGTACTGATCTGTTGTCACAGACTATAACCTCTTTTTGTGAACGTGTTTATTGGTTGTGGAAGGCAAATGGAGTTTGGGAAGGGAGTTGTGTAATTTAGTGTGTGGTCTGTTGTGAAGTATCTATATAGAGCCCTAGTACACTGTGATGGTAAACACAAGTGTAGTCAGGCCCTATGTGTAAGTTGGGGAGTGTGAGTTCTCGATGAGCTGAAATAAAACAAAAAGTAAATATTAGACACTCAGTGAGGGATGAATAAGTGATTGTGAATTTGTGAGAAATGATTTCTTGACCTTTGTCAAATTGGCTAGTGTGGATGGGTTAGTTTAGGAAACAGGAGATTGGCAATAGGACAGGCTAGTTGTGGATTTGTGGAGCTGGGTAGGGGTCTTATACTCCAGTCTAGGCTTTTTGTAGAGCCTAGGATCTTGGGGGTTGTACTGCCCAAGGTTTCTTACTATCAAGCTCTCTTCCAACAGGATGTTTTTACTGTAGAAGTTTTTGTCACGTTTCACGAATAGTTCTCTTAGAGTCTTGGTGCCAGTCTCTGCATGGATGAACGCGTTGCTTATTCTTGTGTTCACCCCCAGAATGCATCGCAGGACTCTGTTCTGGACCATCTGGAGTTGGTTTAGCACGGTGGGCGCGGCGTAGCTCCATGACTCGCAAGCGTATACTAGTACCGGAAGGATTAGGGCTCTGTAGAGAAGCAGTTTAGTTTGATTGTTCAGCTGTTGGCTCTTGAAGAGCGAGAAGTTCCGGATAAATACCCCCATTGCCTTCTTTTTGGTGTTCTCCACGTGGGTTTGCCAGTTCAGNCCTCTTTTTGTGAACGTGTTTATTGGTTGTGGAAGGCAAATGGAGTTTGGGAAGGGAGTTGTGTAATTTAGTGTGTGGTCTGTTGTGAAGTATCTATATAGAGCCCTAGTACACTGTGATGGTAAACACAAGTGTAGTCAGGCCCTATGTGTAAGTTGGGGAGTGTGAGTTCTCGATGAGCTGAAATAAAACAAAAAGTAAATATTAGACACTCAGTGAGGGATGAATAAGTGATTGTGAATTTGTGAGAAATGATTTCTTGACCTTTGTCAAATTGGCTAGTGTGGATGGGTTAGTTTAGGAAACAGGAGATTGGCAATAGGACAGGCTAGTTGTGGATTTGTGGAGCTGGGTAGGGGTCTTATACTCCAGTCTAGGCTTTTTGTAGAGCCTAGGATCTTGGGGGTTGTACTGCCCAAGGTTTCTTACTATCAAGCTCTCTTCCAACAGGATGTTTTTACTGTAGAAGTTTTTGTCACGTTTCACGAATAGTTCTCTTAGAGTCTTGGTGCCAGTCTCTGCATGGATGAACGCGTTGCTTATTCTTGTGTTCACCCCCAGAATGCATCGCAGGACTCTGTTCTGGACCATCTGGAGTTGGTTTAGCACGGTGGGCGCGGCGTAGCTCCATGACTCGCAAGCGTATACTAGTACCGGAAGGATTAGGGCTCTGTAGAGAAGCAGTTTAGTTTGATTGTTCAGCTGTTGGCTCTTGAAGAGCGAGAAGTTCCGGATAAATACCCCCATTGCCTTCTTTTTGGTGTTCTCCGCGTGGGTTTTCCAGTTCAGGCGGGAGTCAATGGTGACGCCTAGGTAGCTGAGTCCCTTCACGTAAGTGATAGCTTCACCCAGAACCCTGAATTGGTCTTGTGGCTGAGACCTTCTTTTGGATATGTTGATGGCCGTGGACTTGGCTGGGTTTACCCTTACTCTCCACTTCTCTAGCCAGTCGCTGAACTGGTCCAGGTATCTCTGCATGTGGTTGAAGGCGTATCTGATGTTTTTGTGTGCCGTGAAGAACAGGGTGTCATCGGCGAAAAGTCTCACCGTGACTTTGGGGTCTGTCGGAACGTCGGCGACGTACACGCTGTATAGAAATGGCGATAATGCGGACCCCTGCGGCACTCCTGCTTGGATCTTGTGACGGGACGATTTTTTGCCTTCCAGTTTGACTCTAAAACAACGCCCTCGTAAGAAGTTCCTTATTGTGTGTATGTAGGTTTTGGGAAAGTTGAAAGAGATCAACTTTCGGAGGAGGCTGGTATGCCAAACCTTGTCGAATGCCTTCTCCACGTCCATGAGTACGGCGAGTGTCACTTCCTTCCTGTTGAAGCTTTCAGTTGTTTCATCCACAAGGCTTGTGATAGGGTGAACCGTGGAGTGTCGGCTCCGGAAACCAAATTGTGTGTCAGGGAGTACTCGGTTTTTGTGGGCAAATACCTTCATTCTCTCAAGTAGTATTTTCTCATAGAGCTTGCCGAGGCTGTGGAGCAGACTGATTGGCCTCCGGTTTTGCGGGAATTTTGAATCCTTTCCCGGTTTCGGAATCGATATTACGTCGGCCACTTTCCAACTTGGTGGAGAAAATGGCCGTCAGGAGGGTGATGACTGAAGCGGGGGCATGGCAGATAATCTCGTTTGTAATCCCGTCCGCTCCCGGGGCTTTTTTCTTTTTCAGATTACTTATGGCCCGTTCAACCTCAGGTCTGGACACTGGGGGTGGTGGATCGCCAAATGGTTCCTCGAAGAACAGATTTACCTCTTCTCTGATTCGAGTTGAGAAGTCTTCATCTTGTGGTTCCATGTTTGCCGTAAATTGATCCTGAAGGGACTCGGCTATGGTTTCGGCTTTTTCCCCAGGCATGTATGTCATCCCCTGTCTCCCGTGGATGGCCGGTGTTTTAAGTCTTTGGGACCTGCCTTTGAGTCGTTTGGTGATGTCCCAGACGTTGTCCCATCCATTTACGGTCTCTGAGATGAACTCGTTCCATTTTATCAGTTTAAGTTGTTTAGCTCTTCGGCGGACTAGGGCCCTCAGTCTGTTGTAAGCTGCTCGATGCCTCGGGGAGCGAGAGGTCTGCCAGTCGTGTCTCGCTTCCCTCTTTTGCGCTATTAAGAGATTGAGGTCCGGGTGATCTCTCTTAAGATTTATTAATGGAGTTTCATAAGTGGTTGAGGTTCGTCGGGCTTCAAGGAGTGTTGCCGTGAGAAGAGCGATCGAGTGATCCACCTCTTCTGTAGTCTTTACTTCCCACTCGTCCGGTGTAGCTCTTGCCAGGGCGTCCTTGTACTTGGACCAGTCAGTGTTGGGGGTTTTTCTTCTGAGGAAGGAAGTCCGTGTGTTGGTGTTTACCAACAACCTACAGAATATCGGGAGGTGGTCTGAGTCCAGTTCGTTTAGTGTGTGTAGTTCTTGGGGGTGTTGGTCTAGGTCTGTGAGTATTAGATCCAGTACATCTGGGAGGTGTCTATAGTTGGCGGGATAGAAAGTTGGTTCCTCCGGTGCCAGAACTAAGTAGTTGTTTTGGGTAGCGTGTTGTGTCAGTATTCGGCCTGCTTGGTTTGCTGTTCGGCTGTTCCAGAGGGTATGTTTGGAGTTCAAGTCTCCGGCGGCAAAGAAATTTGATTTGGCCGTCAGCGCGCTCAGGTCTTGCTCGGTGAAGGGGGCCGTAGGGCTCCTGTACATGGCAGTGAAAATTATTTCCCTCCGTGGTGAGGGGACTATTATCGAAGTCGTTTCTATATTTACCAAACCCGGTATGGTGGTGTGGTAGTGGTTTAAATTTCTCTTTACAAGTACGGCGGTACCCCCGCCTCTTCCGATAGGCCTGTCCGTCCTGTGGATGTCGTAACCGGAAAAGCTTAGCCGTTTGGTTGGTGTCAAGTGCGTCTCGCAGATGAGGGCAATATCCACCCCGTATGTTTGCAATAGCTCCTCTAGCTCATGGGCCTGTTGCATTATGCCATTTGCATTCCAGAACATAATGTTGATGGGGTCTTGTGGATGGAGGTTTTGATTATTCATCATCACGGTAAAAATCAGTGACGGCTTCTAATAGAGTCAGGGCCTTGGTGGTTTTATCCGGAGCGGTTTTTAGCTTGGCTATGTACAGTTTGAGGTGTGTGAGGAGTCCTGAAAGATTTATGTCTTTGAGTATTTGGAAGAGATCAGTTATGTCCGAGGTATCGTTGGTGTTTGCGTCAGCCTCCCTGGGTTTTTTTGGGGGGAGGTTGACAACTGCTGCAGCGTATGAAATCCGCTTGGTCTCGGCTGGGTAAGATGTAGTTGGTCTGGCGTCTGTCTTAAGTCTGTGTGTGACTTGTCTTGGTGGAACGGACACATCCGCTGGCTTTTGCACCCCTTGTTTCGGTAATGTTTTCAGTTTGTTACGTTTTTCCAACTCCCTAATAAGAGCGGGACAGTTTCGATAATTAGCCGCGTGTTCGCCCTTGCAGTTACCGCAGCGTGCCGGTGTCGTTCTGTCTTTTTTTGCACATTCTGTGGTCAAGTGCTCCCCGAGACACTTGACACATCTAGGTGTTTGTGAACAATAGTTCTTCGAGTGGCCAAAACGTTGGCAGCGGTGGCACTGGAGTATTATTCTCTCAGATTTTTTGTATTCCTCTATCTTCACGACTGTTTGATTTATTGCTCTGACTTTGTAAATCTCCGCTACTGTCTGTGATTTCTCCAGGCTACATACGAATATGGGGAGTGGCCTTGGTGTTGCTAACTCTGGTGAGGATTTTGTGTACAGTTGCCTCACATTGATGGGCTTGAACCCCATTTCGGTGAGTTCTGCTATTATGGACTCAGTCGTCATGGTGGAGTGGAGGCCCTTGATCACTACCTTGAAGGGTCTGTCCCTCTGTAGCATATATGTGAAGTGTTCTAGGTTAGTTTCCTTTAAGACTTTCCGAAGTGTGGTGTTGTCCTTTAGAGAACTTGAAATAACTTTAATACCCTGTGGCGTGCAATGGAGTTTGTACTCGTCCTCCAGGTTGGTTTTTAAGAGTTTGATTACGTTGTTGTACTCCACCGAATTTGGAATTATTATAGGTGGAGTTTTTACCTTATTCTGTGCTTGAAACTCTTTATTGTGGGTGGCGTCAGATGACTCCATAGTGGGGGCCTCTAGGGCTGTGTTATCTTTCCCACTGTCTATTGGAGCGAATTTGTTGGTTACCTTAATTGCTTTGGTGACCGGCACGTCAACTCCTGGTTTGGTCCGGTGTTTCCGTCTTAACGATTATACCGGCTCAAAGTTTATTATTGTATGAGGCTGGTTACCTGTATTGTCTTGTGAGTGTCCAGGATGTTGGGAATCCGTGGTGCTTTTTGTTGTGGATTGAGGCTCCATGCACTCATCATTAGACTCCTCAGACATGCTGTCGTCGTCATCCTCCTCGGTCACGTCAATGTCCGATCCCGTGGACATTTTCGCCTTTGGTTAGGTTGCTTACACTTTCACACGTTTTTTTTTTGTCCCGACCGGCCGGCAAAAAATAACCGTTCCTAGCCTTTGTCGAACACGCAAAAAGTGTTAAGAGTTTTCGGCCCTGATATGGGCCGAAAGATTTTTCACCCAAGTTTGTGAAAAATTTAAACAGTTTATAAAGTAGTGACCCCTTAATCGGGAAAGAAAACACTTCACTAAAGCCTTAAAAGGCCACCGAAGCACTTTAGTCGGTGATCGATGTGTTCCGCTCGGTGTCTCGATGTCAACTCCTTCGATCTCGATGACAAGGTTCACCTGAGTCCTACCGGATTAAAAAAAAATAGTGTGTGGTTTTCTCGGTCCAACCCTACTCAATACCTCGGTTGGACCGCTCCAATGGGATCGTGGCAAATTCAAACTGTGAAGAAGGTACCCAAAGCTTTTTTGTTTCCCCTTCTTGACGGTTAGGCCACCGACTCACTTTTATCATCTTGTTGACCCCTCCCCACACCCCCCTCTTCACCCCCCAGGAAAAGGAGAGAAAACAACTGTCATTCTCTAAATACTCAAATATTACAAATAAAATTTTCTTCTCAGAATCTACACATTTTAAGTGTAGCCTTTTTTAAAATCCTTATTTATCTGGAAAATAATTTACATTGTTTAAAATGTTTTTTGTTTTTTTAGATATGTAAAAAGCATAGAATATTCATACAAACATATTTTGGTTAACCCTACGCTTGACATTTTTACAAGAGCTTTTTCCTTAAATTAAAATAAAATGTAATATATTTTATAGTTGCTTAGAAAAGTATAACTCAAGCTGTGTTAATTAACATACGAAAAATGGTGTCCTCCATCTCCCCTCAAATTTTCTCACACCACAACGTGGCACATAGCTCTGTATGTAGTTTCTGTTTCCATTTAAGGACGTCGTGACTGACTGATTGATTATTAACTTGCACATCATAAGATATGTACTGAGAATCAGTCCATGTTTCCACTCTTTGTGTTTGGGTGTTTCCCCTGCTGACCAATTGTCAACAAGAATAGAGTGCCCTACCACCCTCTTCATCAACGCAGATCCTCACAACATATCTAGGACACATTTAAATACCATCTCTATTGATTTTTTTCCACGTATAAGTCGCATTCAACATTAATACGCAAAATTGTTTCCCGTTGGTCTCCTAATAAGCTACAACTTCAAGATATAGCATCAGACGTATGCAGCAATATGTGTCTTAAGAACCTTCTCTACCTCATCCCATAACATTCCTTTGAAGACCTTCCTAGCCCTATTCTTACACACCAATCACAAAGGCAATGATGCCGTGGGGTAGAGATATTACAGCGCGTGTTTCTAGACGCCGGTGCTGCGTTATGATGCCCCTCAAAAGGTTGCATTCAACCAGCATGTGTCTATTCTCCCCCTCTCTCCTCCATTCGCAGCGTCTATAAAAGAGTATCCTGACGGCACGCCACCCACTTTTTTTTAACTAGTCTGCTGGCAACCACTGTGAGGATCACACATCATGTAAAGCTAACAAGTACCCGAAATTGTGTGTATGCCCAAAGACAAGCTAGTGAAACCACTTTCCATAACCAGTATTTTAAACACGTTTCTTACACTGGATATAATATATGCCAAACGAGTAAGTGTCCACATCAGTGTCAAGATCAACTTTACGCGCTTTGTCCAGCTATAAAAATGCCTAGAAGATGGTTTGGTGCTTAACCGCAAAGATTGGCAAAAGCTGAGAAACAAGACAGTCATATAAAAAATTATTAACAACACCAAACCTCTTCAGAAGATAAGTTTGAATAGCCATGAAATTTTGCTGATATGCATGTAGGGGTGACCGTATGATCATCATCAGTGAGAAACATGACGCCTAGCACATGTCTCTCAAAGGGATAACATATATCAAATCGATCTGGGCACGTCTCTGCAAGGTGTGGAGCCTTATCGATGTTTTTGTCAATTGGAGGGATATGAGGTTGACACCCATCGCCAGATTTTGCAATGATTTGCTCTACACAATCATCGTGGATGTATGTGATACGCTGATAGAGACCATGAAAGTCTTTGATCTTGAGCAACCTACGGTGGAAGCACACGTCAGAAACCTGTATCAAATCAGTACTAACTATTGTGCACGTCAAGTCATTGGTTTGAAATATTAGATTCTAGAATATGAACTCAAAACTATTTTACTAATACTTCTAAGATCCATTGTAGAGAAACGAATAAATAATTATTACACGTATCATTCATTTAAAAATGTATAGTGTTGATTCCAAATAAATATATGTATATCATAATATTGTAAGAGCATAATTATTTTAAGGCTTATTCCGGCAGGAGGTTAACCCACGCTTGTACATTTCCTTGGAAGTCAAGAGTATTGGGTTGCCATCCTGTTGAGAATGGAATATAGCTCATATAGCTTGCATCCTGTTGACGAGCGAGCACGTTGTGACCAATGGCCCTTCCTGGCTGGTGAAAATCGAGATCAGCAAGTTTTGTAAGAATAACACATCGTTGTAGAATGTTGGAAGCCATGCTGAGTACATGTGTGGTGGTAACTAGCACGTCTGGTGAAATGACGATATAAAATGTGATCTGGTGGTTCACCCCGCTGGAGGGTCGATCGCGGGTCTACAGAAAGGTTGCGAGACCGTTATCGTGCCTGCTCCCTCGTCACGGGAGGTCTATCCAGTTACCCATGTAGTAGTTTAGCATCTGATTAGATAAATAAATATATCTTATTGGACTAACTCGCCAGTCTCACCCCCACTAACCATCCATCCCAACCCCTACCGCTCGGGGTCCATTCCTAACCATGTAAGTCCCTACGATGCCCCGGTAGTGCTGTAGTAGGGTTGGATACGGGGCACCCAGATAAAACCAGTGACCTTACACAGTTTTGTCAGAAGTAGGATAGGGATGTTACAATATTGTGTTTTATTCATACAAAACATGTCTCACAGATTCATATTCTCCTGTTTCAACATGTCTATAATAATCACCGTCATACTGGTGTCATACGTCACAGTGGGATGACGTCATCATGGTGGTAGCATTTTGACGAGATCACCCAAAACCTACCTTAAACCTGTCTCAACATTTAGGGAATAGTGGCCACCATACTGGTGCTGAATGACATATCACAGACAAGGGTCAATGACGTATGTCTAAAGTAACTAAAACTAGGTCAAAGGGGTGGAGGGAGAAATGATATATCTAGAGTTTTCAGGGTTACTAAATCTTAGCCAGGATTGAAACATAATGTTTACATCATCTAGGTCCAATAACCTCAGGGTTTGAACAGGAGAGGAGGATTGACGTCACTGGAGAAAGCACATGATATTGAGAGCAGGTCAGTGACCTCAGGGAGGTTAAGGTAGAGGATGACTAGGGGAAATAACATCTTAAGGAATCGCAATATCATCTATATGTGTTGTGGTATAAAGCCACAACAAATTCTCCTTCACATGGAGTCTATGTTTGCCTTCTTGTGGAGTGTATGGTATCCTTCTCATAGAACTAATGATTGCTTTCTTTAGAAATGTGCGTTAACCTTCTCGTGGAGTGTATGGTAGTCTTCTCACGAATTGTATGCTAGCCTTTACATGGAGTGTATGGTACCCTTCTCGTATAGTGTATGTTAGCCATCTTGGGGAGTGTATGTTAGCCTTCTCGTGGAATGTATGGTAGCCTTCTCGGAGAGTGTATAGTAGCCTTCTCGGAGAGTGTATAGTAGCCTTCTCGTATAGTGTATGTTAGCCATCTTGGGGAGTGTATGGTAGCCTTCTCGTATAGTGTATGGTAGCCTTCTCGTATAGTGTATGTTAGCCATCTTGGGGAGTGTATGGTAGCCTTCTCGGAGAGTGTATGGTAGCCTTCTCACGGAATGTATGGAAACCTTCTCACGGAGCTAATTGTTGCTTTCTCACTAAGTGTATGGTAGCCTTCTCACGATGTGTAAAGCCAGGCCCGTAGTCATTGTGTGGGTATCCATGGGGTCCGGACACCCACCCAAAATTTAACGAAATATTTAAAAAAATACAATTAAAATATAGTATTATCTCTTGCTTGTAACTTTTACATAGACAATGGCCTAACTAACTAATCAAGCAAATGGTTCTACAAAAACAATCGCCCAATACGGCATCGGTGAGCTACAGCACGCTGCTGACCGAGTGGCAAGTTGACCTTATCTTGTCGTACGACCTTGGGATACCCCATCGGTGGGCAGTGCGCTTGCTTGAAAAATTTACACAAATCTACAGTTTTACCTATTTATGAAACCATTTTTGCCCTTTAACAATCTCTTAGGTGATGTTTCGGAATATTATTATGTCTGTGGTAATTAATTTAATTTCTTGACTTAACCATTTCGCTTTGAATAAATTAATTCCTTGCTATATTCATAATATATATTGTTTAATTGACTAAAGAAGTGTACCAATCAATTTAATTGCTGTTCTACCAAAGTACCTTAGAACAATCAAAATAAATATAACTAAAATTTGAATAAATTAAAACCTTGCGATTTTAAATAGATTTATATAAACATACTAACATTAAAGTAATTTTACTTTAAAATCATCAGTATTTTATTAAAATACAATACATGTGTTTGGATGGGGGTGGGGTTAGGGGGTGAGTAGTTTAATAGTGCACTGGTGGAGGAGGCTCAGGGAGTGCTAATGGTCCATGGATTAGGGGGTGCAAGACTTGCCTTGCCCCGGGAGCTAGAAACACAAGCTACGCCACTGATACAACGCAATTAAATAATCTAGTATTGATAATATAAATAGTAAACATACTTGTGGTTTTGTTTTAGCTCCCCCCAGATTGCTTGTGAAAGTGATAGACAGTGGTGCATGAACACTTTTAAATATACACGCTAATCTAATTATTTGGACCTGGTTAGTTAGTATCTTCAATAATGTAATTTAATATAATAAATTCATTTATCAAATTTGTTGCTTTCTTATTTTCCAACAGATCCAAAAACAATATGGATTCATTGACAGCAAAAAATGTTGTATTTAAAATTTATAAAAACTTTAACCAAAGTCAGATATAACGAGATTTACAAAAGTCAAAGTGAAGGTGGCATAGCCTTGGATAACAGTCCCCTCCCGCCCCTCCCCCCAAATAATGAAATCTTTGCTACGTGGCTGGTATAGCAATCTTCTCACTGAGTGTATTGTATCCTTTTCATGATGATAGTAGTTTCATGGAGTGTATGATAGGCCTCTTGTGGAGTATTTATTAGGCTTTTATGGAGTGTATAACAGTCTTTTCGTGGAGTGTATGGTAGCCCTCTTATGAAGTGTTTGGTAGGCTTCTTATGGAGTGTATGACAGTCTTCTCGTGGAGTGTATGGTAGCCCTCTTATGAAGTGTTTGGTAGGCTTCTTATGGAGTGTATGACAGTCTTCTCATGGAGTATATAATAGCCCTCTTATGGAGTGTATGACAGTCTTCTCATGGAGTGTATGGTAGTCCTCTTATGGAGTGTATGACGGTCTTCTCATGGAATATATGGTAGCTCTCTTATGAATTGTATGGTGGGTTTTTTACGGAGTATATCGTACTATTCTCACGGGATGTATCGTAGTCTTCTTACTGAATGTTTGCTGGCCCTCGCGGAGTTTGGGACAAATTTAGGGGCTCTTGGCCCTAATTATGTACGCCTATTGAAATATCTAACGTTGAGATTGTATATGTAAAATTATGGTGTATTTTTTTTGTGACCAAGTCTTCTTGCAATTCATATAACAGTTTTGGTAATGAGCGATAAGCTACAAGCTAATTAGTTCCTGCAAATAATAAGCTAACATTATAAGGAACTTCATAGCAAAGTAAAGAACGTTAAAATATTAATAAATACATAATAATGTTTCGTAAATTATAGTTCCCAATGAATTGATTTATTTATTTGTTAACTTCCACGTGGAGCTACTTTTACTGCTTTCAAATCATCTTGTAGTGGCTACGTCCATATTTTACTTATTTGTAGAGTAATGTTCCACTGATCTCTGACCGATGCTAATGAGTGCATCTTCAACTACAAATCCACTTCGTTAAGAAATTAGCGTAAAAAATTAATACACTCAAACAAACCTTTTAAAACATATTGTTCAGTCGTTTGGTACAGTCTCGCGCATTGAAAGTGGGGAAGATGAGTGGTTTTGAAAACCTCTTCCACACCATTGTAGAGCCATTGTATTTTTCATTAGTATGTTAAGAATATGGTCAATTAACGATTTAAATAAGAGCTAGGAATGAGAAGCGTATTCTAAAGTAAGTGCAACTTCATTAGTCTGGAGAGAGTTTAGGGAAAATTACAGAGGAAAATCCCATTTTAGCCCCTTCCCTCCCAGTGCATAAAGTTGATATTTGAGATCTCCACTCACTGGCATTCCGGTATATTGATATGTTTATGCCTTAGACCATGTGACCACTGATGCAAGTAAGCATAAAGATGATTTTATAAACACAATAAAAAATGTTGTTATGGTTATGTAGTATTTAAAAGATGTTTACATTTTAGGACACCACCCACTTGAAGTCACATCTCTCAATATCACTGTATTTCCGTTGGAAAATGAAAGTTCTTAAGCATAAACCTCTTTTAAACATTTTTCTAATGTCTAAACACTTGCTGGTGTACATGGCTTCGTTCTTATACCTAAACAGATAGTAAAGTCCTTTTCACACAAATTGCCTATTACCTAGTTTTACTTCCACTTTAGGTCAGCCATTTTTTGTAACCGAAACTGTATAACTCCTGGTGATAATTTAGAAAATATATATTTTTTATTGTTCAGTAGCATGTTAAGTTAACTTGTAAGCCACATTTTTCTATGACCCTTTCTTTAGATAGTAAGAGTTAAATTCTTTACTATTCCTACTATCACAACATTATGGTAAATGCCACTCCATTATATATATTCGTGAAAGGGGGTAGGATTTCCTCGACCCGAGTCCTTCATCCTGTACCTAAATCTTCCTTTTCTTCCTCCTCTTTGGCCCAAGTAATTACATGGTCGGGGGGTTAGGGGGGTCTTGATGTCTTACAGGGCGTGGTCCTAAACCCGGCTCCTCGAGTTGCCAGCTACGAATAGAGAGCGCTGAGTTGCGTGATTCGACGAGATGGACTTCCTTCGATTTTTAATCTACATCAGGAACTGAAAATGATAATGGTGAAAGGGGAAGAGAACGGGGAAATAGTAAAAAAAAGGCTGATCACAAATTGTAGGTTACACATTGCAGTGTATAGGTCGACGTTTCCTAATGTCGGATATTACAAAATGGCTGGTCCTTCGTCTAGCACAACCATAGTCTTTATTCTTGTTTACTAAATATTTTGCTACTTTTTATTGGTGCTAGAATGACTTGAAGCTTTTAAAAAAATCCATTAAATATGGATGCGGATATGTTATTAAAATGTCAAAAAAGTCCTACAAATTTTAATTTGATAAAAATATATATAAATCCTATGGTTTTTTAAAACACATATTAAATTGAATAATACTGCTCTAAAATTTTGGATGAGCAGTTTAAATATCAAATAATTTGGTAAGTCATTGAAAAAACCTCTAATCATTAGTCTTAATTATTGTTATTATGTAAAGTAGGAAATATTATTTTTGTTAGTAGTTTAAAAAAATCTTCAAAATTTCCACTATAGGCCCTACATCCAAAATATGTTTTAAAATATTTAAATTTGCAATAAAACTTAAAAGTTCATAGATATTCAACTATGGTATGCAAAATAAACAACAAACGCTTGTAATCGGATAATCTCAAAACCGTGTATCTTGATAGGCATTAAATTGAAGTTTAGGATTAAAAAAATGACATGCCAATATCATCGAAGTCCTAATTTATTTTCATTACTTATTCTAAATATGAACAAAGTGATTGTTGTTAGATTATTTTAAAATGGTTTGAGAGACCAGTTACTTTGTCCTCTAATAAATGTAAATGTCTTCTCTTATTGAAATAAAAGAAATAAAAGAGTTAATAGGTACTCCTTATACAATAATTGGTTTAATTATATTATTTATTCGACACATTTTTGAACACTGCCCAAAAAATATGTAACATAATTTAGATATATTTTAAATATCCAAGTACCACAAAACAATGTGGACATAAATACTATAGTCTAATCACCATGGGGAGAAAATTGATCTGACACCTTAAGGGCATTAGTACCACTGGCAACTCTAGAGCTTCACAAGGATACATGACTTCAGCTTTATTATGGTAGTGTACGTCAAGCAGCCTTGTTGTGTCGGCACAGACGTAAGCTGATACTGCGTGGGTCAACTGTTTGAACTTAGGGTTTGATAATTTCGTTGGCTGGTCAGTGTTGAAGCATCCGAGTAGCAAGAGCCGGGAAGTGTTGATAGCTTGCAAAAAGAGCAATACATTCAGTAGAGTTCTCTTCGATTACATTT